>JABASC010003442.1:0-14157 GCA_019776185.1 Plutomurus gul
ATTTCATTTCATTTTTTTTCGGTAAATGAAATGAAATGAAATGGAATGAAATGAAATGAAATGAAAATTTCATTTATAAATGAAATGGTCCGATCACTAGGCTTCGTGCACTACTGTATCCACAATTCATACACCAATATGGTGCTGGTGCAATAACAACTGCCTGATCCAAATTCTTAAATTAAAAGGCCTATACATACTTTGCCTACTTCCTGAGAAACGGATATAAAATTATATGCTTCTCCTGTTGGAACTTGGAAGTAAGCCTTTTTAGGACAAAGCAGAAATTCGTGGAAAAATTATAATTATCATAATACCAACCGTACACTGTACATGTTCATTATATGAAGTCAGATATATTCACTTTATTTCATATACTTACATAAATATAGGAAACTATGTTGACCTACCTTTAGATTTTGTTGTTATTGCATTGAATTGGACATGTGTGTGTTTTTGTACGATATTCATGTGCTACAAAAACTTTTAACGCATAAACACAAACAATCAGAAACTCGCATGTGCTCAAAGAATATGCATGCTATGTGCCTTTAGGAATATAATACGCATGCCATAATACTTTTACAGAAATTATAATGCATTTTAAATTCATATTGTTCACAATGAGCAATTAATAGTTACGCTGTCGTACTGTAAACTAGCCACAACATGACACAGAGTAAAAGTAAAACAGAGTAAAGTCTGTAAGCGTTATATAGTAAGTATATTAGATAATTAGCCGTGTGGACGGATCCCCACACAACCCCCACTCCAACACACAACAATACAAGCATCTAATGAGCAAGCAATATTTCATATCAATATATGTACGCACAGAAATCCTGCAGGTACACACTAACTTTATATTCCACTCTAGTTATGAACGTTTAATAGTAAATTAGAGTGCGGGAATAATAACAAAACAGAAGCTAGCTATGTACCTACCTGTCCATAGTTGTATTATTACTACATGCTATGGTGTGCACAGAGAAATCAATCTAGCAGTGGTGCTGCAGGTAAAAGGTACTACACATAGCAATAGCAATGTGTACAGGTAGCTTTATTGCATGTTCTTCTATGAGAGTATGTAATATTTAAGGGCGGTGAACTGAGCTGGCCGTTGAAGTTCCTTTACCCACTTTCAGCATGCAGCGTTAACTCGCATTTCGCTTTCCATTCTTCAGCAAAAACTTATTTCCTCTTTTTAAACTGAGAGAGGATTAGAAGAGAGCGAAAAAGAGCCATGAAGCTATAAAATAGCTTGGTTTCACCAGCTTTTGCACAAATACCATCCTTTATTGCAACTTTTCTGTCGCTGTCCATTCTGTAAATAACCTTTTGATTGCAAAATAATTGATACATCTATCTGTTATATCGACTCCCGCCCACGAATCTATTTATCCACATAGGTGTATTGTATTATAGATATGAAACATGATGTGTGTATAGTGTGGGCTGTTCCTGTCATCGGATGGAGGAATATTCCTATACGGAAATATACACGAAAAACTACTTAAACTGAGAAATCTGTATGTAAGATGAATGTATGGGTAAACATTTATTCAGCATTGGGGGATCTTTAGACGAAGGAGTAATGGAATACTACATCGTGTCACCTTTAATATAATGTCATTATAGGTTATGTATTGACACTACTGATAGCGATAGTGTCTATGTGTATTTTATGCATTATTTGTAATAATGTCGCTTTCCTTAATGCTTAAAAGTAATGTGTGTGTGTGCTGAACTTGGCAACTACGACAACATTTCAGAGAGGAGAGTAAATATAGCTGTGAAGATGGTGGTCCAATCCAATGTCAACTGTGCTCAACATTAACTGAGTGGTAATTTTGTAATGAGCTTGTCTGCAATGTATCTATATCTCCCACAGCGTTCAAAGGACAATGAAAGTGTTCTGTCTCTCTTCGTCCATTTCTACAGATTTGAGCACTGCGCTCTTCTTTGCCTTCATTTTATTACACAAGAAAGAAACAACTAATCTTACGTGTTGTCTATTCAGAAATTAACTTGCTGTGTGGGAGAATGTGGCATTATTACAATAACGATGTACTATGGCTTTATTATATTTATCTTTTTCCTATACTGCTAACTATAGTAGAGATGTTTATTATATGAGAGTGAATGAGTCGAAGAAACGGACAAATCTTAGTTTTAGCTTTTCTTCTATCGTGTGTCAATAATCCAAAACCGTATGTATGTAAAAGTATATAGACTTAACTGTCAAATGGGGATTGAGAGATAGGGTAATATAGGAAAACCAATCTTTTTTATGCTGATGGAAAGTTACAGATTATTTATGGAAAAATTAAATGAAATTTGAAAATTTTGGAATTAAATGGTGAAAAAATGAAATTGATGGTTTATATTTGATTTCAGAATAATAGAAATAATGATGGTAGAACTAGCTGAGAAGTGAATGTAAGAACAAAATCCTTCTCGAATGGCAAAAGCAATGGAAAATGAATGGTGAGCAGGCTGAGAGAGAATGGACGAACTTGTACGCAGTACTTAGCATAGGTAAAACTAGAGCTGAAATAAAGCGAAATTCGTTTTGAAAACTGAAAATATTTTTACACCAATGGATAGCTAACGTTATTTTGCATATGATGGTATAAATTTAATTAGGTAACTGTCGTTAAACATTTAATAATTAATTGCGAAAGATTAACATGGAGTTAAGGGGAAGAGCGAGACTGTCCGACAACTGGATCGTTTTCCACCATTTTCTGAAAGATGTGGACAAAATTTTATAGAATTTTTTTTGATGATTCTATAGAGGAAGGTTCGTACTCTCCGAATCTGCAAGAATTTCTGCAAAATGTTTGATAGAATTTTTGAAATCTCAATTTCACTGCTAAAACTACTGGAGCCGGCACGTAACTTTCGTTCGCTTTTGTTAATTGCAAAGTGCACGATCAGTTTTGGTATTATGTGTTGTATACTGATAGAAAGAGCAGAGTCTCTTCTTTCGAATGGTGTAATTTTGAAAATTTTAAATTGAAGGGGTCAAGAGAAATTACGGGTTAGATTTGGTTGGAAAACACATGAAGAGCGATTGAAAGCACATCGAAGAGCTCTTCGAGCTCTTTCTACTCGACAGTTGTTCTGCTGCGTCCGCTCACTCCCATAAAAGCGTAGAACGTCATGACCTCAATTCTCATACTGTGTTCTGAAGTCTCAAGTAAACTTGTTTCATCTCGTTGAGCTGCAATCGCACATTCGCTCCTTTTCACTCGTCAACTTTCCAGTTTATTACGACGCAGTTTTACCCGCCTTCACTCACCGAAATTCAAGAAAAGGTAAGAATTATTTTTCAACTACATTTTTAATTGTTACATTTTTAAGTTATTGATTTCACGTTTTCACATTTATTTTTCCCACTATTACTGCAAACGCATAAAGTAGATTGTCGTATTTTCAGTTCATTTCAATCATCATTAAAATTCTAGTCCTATTAAATAATTTTTACAAATTTGTAGTTGTCTTTTCGAATTTGTTTTTATTGATGATTGATGGTTTACTTACACTTACTTTTGAATTTTTGTTTTAAGTGTACATATTTGTAATTATTTTGTATTAATTTATGTATTTTATCAGCTGTTAATCATTTTCGAGTATTTGTATATACTTATGTATGTAATTTTCGTTCTTTGTTAGATGTCTGCCGTCAGTGCTCCAGCTCCCGCAGTGACAGTTGCTCCTGCCAAGAAGCCCGCCAAGGCCAAGTCTCCATCGAAAGCTGCTGCTAAAAGCAAATCCACTCATCCAACTTGGGCTGTCATGCTGACCAATGCCGTGAAGGCTCTCAACGAGAAGGGAGGTTCTTCCATGCCCGCCATCAGGAAGTACATCCTGGCCAATAACACTGTGGATCCTGATAAGGCCGCTCCACATATGCGTCGTGGTGTGAAAGCAGCCCTGGCATCTGGAGCTCTCCTCCAAGTAAAAGGCAAGGGACTCTCAGGATCATTCAAGCTCGGAGGAGCAAAGGCAGCCAAACCTGCCAAAGCTAAGGTTGTGAAGAAGAAGGCCGCCGCCTCTCCAAAAAAGAAGGCAGCAACCCCGAAAAAGGCTGCAGCCAAGAAACCAGCCGCTGCCAAGCCAAAGAAGGCCGCCGCCAAGGCTACCGCTGCCAAGCCGAAGAAAGCTGAAGCGACCGTTGCTGCCGTCGAGCCCAAGAAAGCTGAAGTACCGAAGACACCAAAGCCGAAGAAATCGGTAAAAGCACCAAAGAGCCCGGCTAAAGCAAAGGCTACTCCCAAACCCAAAGCTGCCGCCAAGAAAACTCCCGCCAAGGCCAAGTCAGCATCACCGAAGAAAGCGAAGGCTGCCCCCAAACCCAGAGTAACCAAGGCACCAAAGGCTCCCAAACCAAAAACCACCAAGAAGGTAGCCGCGAAACCAAAGGCCGCTCCGGCCGCCAAGAAGCAATAAACTCTTTAATTTAATACGTCAGTTTCCCATTCTTTAATTGGGGACTGACCTACAATTCTAAAGATCTCACAAATGCTTCCCATATATAAATGAATTGTATACTGTATCGTCGACATAAATTAGATCTACAGCTCGAAAGACCCCACCGTAAGGTACAACTTAACTTACCTATTCATTAGAGTATAGAATTTTGTAGTTTCTAGCGGTTAGTTATAAATGTAAATTATCAAAGATGTATGTTTTATTTTATCACAAGTGCTAACAAGTTACATTTAAGTTCAAGTACGCTCCTATAGTTAACTTGTTGTACATTAGAATAGAAACTTTGTTGTAAAACTAAATTTTGGTGGTACATTAATTATTTCTGTTACTCGGAACTTCGCAAAAACAAGTAACATTTGGAATTCATAAAGAATTCAAAATGTTACTTGTTTTTGCGAAGTTCCGAGTTGTTTTAGAATTAGAGTTTGAAATCAAATTATACGATCAAATGAATTCTTCATAACCCATTGTTATTTTAAATTAATTTTTGAATATTAATGCTTAAAAAATTAGAATACAATTAAAAAATGAATTTTCCTTGTAGGAGTCTGCAGAATTTACATTTATATAGTGCTCTCTCGCAGAGATTCTGTGTATATGATGTGTATGTACTTATCTAATGTTTATATTAATGTTTATTATTACGACATAAATATATAAGCTTATTTTAAGTAGAATTCTGGCGTTTTATTGCGTTTATTTATTCAAACTTAAAATATGGCCTTAGAAATTAGAATATATTACGCACGTCATCCACAACTCATAAGACAACAAGACAGGTCTTGCATCAGTATCATAATACAGTAGAGCATCATTAACTAATGAATAATAATATTAAGAAAACAAAACATTTATATTTTCACTAGCATTGATCACTGAATAATGTTTCCCTATATATAATGAATAATGTAAGAGTTAAACGGCATCGGGTATATTTCTCATATAATCGGCAAAATGGGAGAACTTCATTCCTACCTTTTCATGAAAGTTTATGGAATCGGTATTATGCAACTCTACAACGCTACATGGAAATAGACCACTTGCAGCCAGATCATTCAGTAAATATTTCATAACCAATGTTGCAAATCCTCTATTTCGAAATTCCGGCAGTGTATAAAGCATGGTTAGGATACCACTTCCGTTCACCAGAGTCCCACTAACGAGTTTCCCTTCAAAAAACAATCCTGCCGATTTATTTCTTTCAAGAATCTTCCTCATTGCTATTTCTGAATTGGGCCGTTTATGTTTCCAAGTAGAGTAGAAGAATGGTGTTCCCACTTCAGGATTAATGCCTTTTAATTGCACATCCGATGTGGAATACTTTTCTAAACTAAATGACAAAAAATTAATGTAATACTCGTAAGACAAATATAAATGGTTAAAAAATGATTGAAGATGGAATATGACTGAATACTATCTCACACATTATCCAATTGAATTTGAACAGCTTCCGATGGATCCATGTAGTATAAGGAGGTCGGAATTACAGTTAGGTTATTATTCTTTTCGCAAACAATAATATCCCATAGAAAACGAGAAATATTTCGTTGGACGGCTGAGAACAAAAAACGTTTGTTCCAATTTATCAGCTTCGTGCTGCAAAATGCATTTTTCACCATCTCAGTTGCAACGGCGTTTGTGGGCGCTGATATGTTATATCGTAAACCTTGGTCCTGTAAATCCAATAAGCATTTTCTTTTTAAAAACTTTTGAATCTGAATTTGGAGTTAGGGAGATTATTAGAGAGACGACAATTTAAGTTAAAGGCACATTTAGCACAGTAATTTGTTATTAAATTTGATGAAAATTAACAGGCGAGATAAGGAAGAGGAAAGAGGGACAAAGCGAAATATCGAATAATAATTCATGCATTGAAAGATTTGAAACATTAATTAATTAATGAAAATTACTTCTCTGTAGTCTGTTGCTAATATCCAGCAGTTGTTGTGGCAAGGATCGACTTCCAGATAAAAGAAGGCCATTTCTTCGGGAGAAGCATAATTCGCACTCATTGCTGCCATTGAATATACCTTTTTCAAAAATCATTAGTGCTCGCAATTTAATAATAATAATATCATGTGAATTAATTCATAAATTTATGGAATGTAGTTACGTTTGCTGATTCTGGAAGTCGGCTATGTAGAATATCCTTCAGGATATCAACATTTTTGACGTAAACAAAAGGTGCGATTTCATTTTCGTTGAATTTGTCCATCCGGTGGCTTTTCTTTACTGCTATGCTAGAGAATTACTCAAAGGTTACAAAAGTAGCTAGATGTACGGCATGTTTGCCGATGACAGACAGTGTGCATCGGTTCAGTTTTGACGAAGATTAACTGATTGTGAATAAATACAACTAATATCTGAGCCGTTCATATAATTGCGATGCATCATCTACTTATTATAACTAACCATGTAAAAAGACTCCCACTAAACTCTAACACTTGTAAAGAGAGATTATAGATAGCGATTGGTTAAGAGTGTTCACAGAGTTGCAACCATTGGGGCGGTTCAGACCGTAACGTCCGTAACAGATCCCAAAATGAAAAAGGGTAGACTGCTTTTAAAAGTAATTATTCCACACCTTAATCTATTCTATGTATATGTATGGTTTGTTAAGCTAACAATTTAATATGTATGTATGTATATTGTAAGTAAATTGATTGTATTAGATTACAATTTATAATTTATCTTCCTGCCAAGGGAAAGACCAGTGCTAGTGGGGTATTTTCACCAGCAAATTCAGATACTTCCGTATCGCATTGTATTTGTATTGTGTGTGTCTTCTCGAAGTGCGCTGTATTGTAACTACATGAGATTTTTGTGTAAATTGTAACTTGGGTGGTTTAATTTAAATGTTCTCATCGTTGACAATTATGCCAAATTTATTATTGAATAACAAAAAATCTTTGTTAGATAGCGGGTATAATATCCATGATGCCAGGCCAGTGTGCCGCATGCGGATGTTTCAAAAGGCTAACACTTTCGTCAAAGTAGGAATATTTCACTGCTGGCGCGATGGAAATGGAACCCGTAAATTCTAACATTTAAAATATCGACGTCCGTCGGAATGAGAACCCCCCTCTCTCCAATTTTGTTAAATTTTCATGGGACCCCCTCCCCCTAACGCGGACGTCCTTAATGAACGGCCCCTATATCCATCCACCAATTAATCACCATTAACCTTCGCAGACAAGAGAAGAATGGAATAATATACTATGAGTGTAATTAATCTGTCTCTGTTTTTCGTCGATGGAGTGGTAGGACCAATGACAGAAAGATACCATAAGATTACAAATTCAAATGAAATATTTATATCTACAATTATATGGCATTTTTCTGTAGTATTGCTTTACATAATGCTCATTCAACGAGAATATTGAAACAAAAAAAAAGTTCTCACCATTTACAAACAATCGAAAAAAAAATTTATTTTGCATTCAGGAATGTAGAAATCCACAATATCAATATTGCGTAATCACCAATTTTTCTTTAAATATTGCGCAAAACCGAGCACTCATAATGAATGGGAAAATAACGTAATCGGTGAAAATTCCGATACCCTACAATGCAACGCAATTTAAAATATAGAAAAATGAACTAGCAATAATGTTACTTTCAAGACAATCAGTCAGGAGTTTCATCGTTGCACGATAAAGTTTTTACACTCACAATTACATTGTTTCTTGGTACAGATATATTGGCTTACAGACAACAGGCATATGTGAAGATGTACTATACTTATGCTCCCATGTTGAATATTATATTTAATCAGACTTTCGTATTTCAAGTATAAGCAGGCATAGGGGAGTAACCAACATTACATTTCGGGGCAGATTTAATTTCAAACCAAATAAAATGTAAACGTTAGCCTTCATTTTTTTGAAATCAGGTATTCAAGATGGTTGGACATGCATTAACAATAGAGTGTTATCGCAAACGACGTAAAACGTGAAACTTTATTTTTTAAAGTCAAGCCACGCCCACAATTCGATTTTTTAAGATCATGTTATAGTCTCAGAATAAAATGTCAACTAAATTTAGTTAATTATTTTAGTTGGATTAAAAAATGTTTAATTGTGTGGGCGTGGCTTGACTTTAAAAAATAAGGTTTTACGTTTTACGTCGTTTGCGATAACACTCAAATAATACATCTGTGCGTCGTGCAGCGTCGTGATTTGTCTTAAAAACGCTACAGAAATGAAGGGCTTATTTTTTGTGAGATTATCCCTCTGGGCCCTCGTGGGTACGTCCCTATAAAGGTATTGGCAATGTGAACGCTCGTAAATTCCTTGAGATTAATAGCGTCACGGGCTGGAACACGTTACACTAAAGTTCCCACGAGAGATTGCTGAAAGGACGCACTGTGCTCTGGACTGGATACCGGATATATCAAGGATTTGCTTCATGAAAACCAGGCAAAAACTTGGGTCTGATACTTTTGCGTTTGCTCACGGAATTTAGCAAATCGCATCTTCATGTGTGCAATTTTACACACAGGTACTATAGGTACCCAATGACTACACTGTATACCCATACGACCCACAGTCAGTTCCCATCGAGTACCAATCTGTGTTTATTCTGTTCTCCAGCAATCAGAAAAAGTTATATAAATGCTGACCTTCTTCTAATAACCGCTCTGTTAAATTTTCACTTCAGACTAAACTCCATTCGAGAGATTCGTAATATTTCCAGTGGAAGTGTGCATACACTCGTATTACAAAATATCCTAGCACGATGTCGCCAATTTCACAAACTGTAATTTAAAAAATAATTAAAAGCACATTCATTTCATCATTTAAATAAACTATAATAATTTTACTTTATTTTCAGTTCGTGTTTATTCTGATGGCTTTTTCATTTGCTGCTGCGTCGGCCCATTATCTCGTCGGCTACGACTACATTCACTACCCCTACCTAGGCTACACCGAAGTATACGAAGAATATTGGCCAATTTACTACTACCACCACCCCTACTACTGAATGAAGACGTAACTTTCGTGAAGGAAAAATCGTCAATATTTTTGGGAGGATTTAAGGCACTTTCCACCTTTTTCTATTGCATCGTCTGTATTCCATTATCAATCTTCTATAAGGAAATAATACGTTCGTACAGTAATCTATTAATTGTGTTGCAATATTTAGTAGTTTCGTATTTACTACTTTTATAAATGTACGTAATCTCATTCACAACGTTACGCCTTAGAATCAGTGGCTAAAAAACAGGAAGACATTTGGGGAGTATCAGCGGTCTTCTAGGGTTAACGAATGTTCGCATTTAAATTATCATAAATGAAATAAAAATGACTATAAAATTGCCCGCAGCGCAAGTTTGCCCCAGACCTAAGATTGCTATAACAGCTAAGCCACTGTTGAGAAGGAAAAAGGTTTATTGCACTCACCAAAAAATAATGACAAAAATACAAGTTTGAAATATACAAAGAATATAGAAAAATAATTATTTCAAAAGGTGATTGGGAATTTATAATTTGTTGTATTAAAATGCTTTTATAAAATTTAACAGTTCTGGTTGTAGTAAATCATTCTGCATTTAATATACTTCAAAAGCAGAAAAGCAGTAAAAGTTTGCACACCTATTACTTTCATTCCTACAAATGGCCTCGTGCCAGTCCGTTGTTACGATTTACTTACTTAGTGACGATGTCGAACCGATACTCATAAGAGCAGCATTATTAACAAGAAAGATGTTACGCAAGTGTTTTTGTGTTTAGAAAGGAAGATTACGTCAACGGATGTACTTTTAATAAAATAACAGGAACGCTAATTACAGCTCTCACGCATACAACATCCACAGAAACACCATGCAGATCATAGAGATCTAATAATATTATAAGGCAGATGCAGATACATTTCTTCGGTTTACTTAAACTTCAGGCTAGGCTTAAACCCTGTTTGTTTATATGTACATTTAATCTCTATACCCATCTCTATATCCTTACCTAGGAGGTTGTAGAGATCAGCATGTTCAAGGTAGATTAGTCTTTTTTATGTAAGACAAGTCTTTTTCCACTCTTTATTAACGATTTCCCCTTTAGTATGTATCAAACAATTTTCATCTATAAATATATGTAGATTGCTCGCGTACTGTTGTTTTCTAGCTAAATATTAATAAACAGATTTAACGTGATCTGATGTAGTAAACCTGGAAAGAGATATTATATTCACATTTAAAATGCCATGAAGTAGTTACAAAGCCCCTTATCATCCACCACATCAGCGATGATACATGATATGATATGTAGCAGTAATAAAGTTAGGGCCATTTAATTGTAATGCACGAAATAACAAAAAGCTAAACACATATGTGGTCCTATTTCTTTTAAACTTCCAAAATTTGATAACGTTTTATGTGCATGAATTTTATTGTGCCTGAAAGACACAAAAATTACATAATAAAATAGTATTTATATCCAGAAACAGTCACGTCATTGAAATTTACACATCAAAATGGTAAAAATAATTGACCTTTGAGTGCAGGTGGACGTATACCAATGACGTAAAATGCAATGCTGCTTATTTTTTTATACACGGTAGCATCTGTCATTTTCAAACCTCAAAACTTCATGACTTGCAAGTTGCAACTGTTGTACTCAGAAACGCTTCTACAGTGATGTGCGAATTTGCATAGAAATCTATACGTTTTTGCATTTTATAGAAAACTACTAACAATAAGGCGAATACTGGGCGTGTTCTTATCTGAGCAGATTTCCCGTGTGAGTAAATCCATGTTTCCAAGTTTTGCAAAACCATTTTTATTATCTCCTTCCCATTTGCCATGAATTATTGTATATGTAGACTGTAAAATAACACTTGTCTCATCTCCCCTTGTGCCTGTACATCTTTTATCTTTTCTTTTTCCGTTCCGACCTCCCTTTCTACTTATATAGTTCAATTCTCCGTACATAATGCAGTGGAGAGACGAAATTCTAGTAAGGTGTGCCAGTTTCGAATGCATTTCCTTAACCATTTGTCAACCCACATGAATTCGTAATAACGATATTGATGCACCATGGACTGCAGAGATCTGTGTGTGCTTATAAGCTTATAAGCAAGCACACACAAATCTCTGCAGTCCATGGATGCACCTACAAACTTATATCTGTATTTAAATTAATCATTAAATAGCTAAAAGTATAGTAGCTATTTAATTATCGCAAACAAAAACTTTTACAAAAAAGTCGATACCACTGGCCACTGACTGACTATACTGGTACGTTCATCTATATCATGTACTACGGACATGGACTACGGACTAAAGACAAAATCCAAGTCCAACTAGAATAGGAAGCACTTATTCACATAATCAAATATGTAACATCGCGTAATCATTTTTCAATTATTAATATATTCACAAATTTTTTGATAGTTATATAAAGTATGTTGAAAAAAGATTTTACATTGTAGTATAAATGGTATTATCCATTGAGCTTGATGAGAACATTTGGGTATACCCACCTGGACAAACAATTTCGGGGAAAGTTGTAATTACAAAACCGATCTGGAGCAAAGTTGAAGGTAAAATGTTAATTAATTTGTCTTTCTACATTTTGTTACGAGCAACGCACTTGCAACTAATTGTACAAATTGCGAACTTTATTTAAGTGTTATGGCTGTGTTGATATAAGCCGGAATTCTTCTAGTCATCAATGAATATTTTGAATGTCTGTTTTTGGTTTTAGGTTTAAAACTGCGAATTTACGGAAAAGTCCAACGTAATAGTATCTACATTCCAGTGGTGCCTGAATTAAATCGACACCCGTCCCACTGCGTATTGGACGCAACAATTATTCTCCTTGACTGCTGTGAGTGTTAAGAGATACTATTTCCTTTACTTGTGTTGTGACTTGAATTACATTAATTAATTGAAATTAAATATGGAGTGAATTATGAATGAAAGTTGACAATTTTATGATATTAAACGCAATCATTTTAATTGCAGGGAAAGTTCTCAAGCCTGGAAGACATGAATTTCCATTTACCTATCAATTACCAGTAAATATTCCTGCGAGTTTTGAGTTGAATTCAGGTAGACTAGACTACGAATTTATAACCACGTTGAAAACTCCAAGAGATTCCTTTAACGTTTATCAAACGAGATTTTTCGTGGCAGCAGCCGTCGATTTAAGACAGTATCCAGACTTTTATTCGCCAGTAGAGTTCACTAAAAATGAGTTTGTCGGATTTTTATGCTGCAAAAATGGTTCATTTGGGATAAAATTTAAGCTCGATAGATCTGCGTATGTGCCAGGTGAATATGTGGACTTCCACGCAGAGATTCGTAATGATAGTCGGTTGGATTTAACCCACATAAAACTCTACATAGTCCGGGTAAGAATTTAATTTTCCCAAATGATTAAATCTACTAATCTCTTGTTTAGGATAGGTAAAGTTTTAATCGAAAATCTTGTCTTAATTTCAGGAGTTCAAATTAAAACAAGGCAAAACTTTGCGGTTTAAAGAAAATATTTGCGAATTGCCAGGAACGGTTGTCCCAATAGGCGAAAGTCATGTTATGTTGGGAGATCTTTTGCAAGTGCCCAGTATCCCTGCAACAAATACACGTTGTAGGGATATTTTCGAAATTAATTACTTTCTAAAGGTAAAACGATTTTTTCTATTTTAATTTATTTTTACTGCACAATTTTTATAACTTGGTTTAATTTGGTTAAAAGATTTTATTGAAGCCTTCACCCAATAGTCCAATTAAAATATCAGAAAAGTTTGCAATAATGATTGGTTCTACAATCGGAACGAATGACGAAATTCCAATTTCCAGCGCGTCAGAACAATCGTCGCAATTGGAAGGCATACATGACCAAGTTGACCAAACGGGACGTAAGTGTACATTAAGACATTATGACTTGTTACTGTTAATGACTTCGAATACAACTATGTATTAAATGATTGTATTGTAAAATATTGTGCAGCACCACCGCCATATGACGATGTAATTGCTGACGGGCCAACGGCACATTACACCCATCGCATAAACGTGACTCCCAGAGAAGATTTTTCGCCATCCGCACCACTTGTGGAAAATATTGAAATCGGTTAAATTAACAAAGACCAAAATACAAACCTTTGCATAATATAAAAATTATATCCAATAATACAATAATTTAACTCTAATCATATATTCTGCTCAACTGTAGATTTTTGTCGACGTAAATTAGGGAAATCTGGCCATTGATGTATTCTAAGTGCATGCTCTTCCGGATATCATTTGTCTTAGCAAAAGAATTGCACTCCAGCACATAAATTGTAACACACTTTTATTAGAACTGTTTCTTTTACTTCGAAAATATTCGAACCAAGCTAAACGAATGTGTGTGTTTAATGTTATGCATGTGTTGTTAAAGATAATCGCTTTCTATGTGATATATTTTTACAGAGTACGAAATTAAACGCAACTTGTTATTGCTTTATTTGTTACCATCTTATTATAAGTTTGTCTTTTGGTTCTGTTCAAAATATTTTTTCTTTCGATTTCATGAATGCAGTTTATTAATGAATGATGGAGATTCTGTCCTACCCTAACTAAGTTGAAAGACAAGTGAACACCATATTTGCCAACAAACAAAAAGGGACAAGAACAATTGCCGATACGATGGATGTTATTGAGATATTTGAAAGCATCGA
>JABASC010003443.1:0-14153 GCA_019776185.1 Plutomurus gul
TTTGTTTCAGCAACTTGGACCAGCTGGAGCGCATCTACGCAAGAGGAACATCCACAGCTGTCACATACCAGGGTGTGGTAAAGGTCAGTGACCTTTGATCTCTTAGTTTAACGCCCCCTTTGACCTCTTAGTTTAACGCCCCCTTTGACCTTTGACCTCTTAGTTTAACACCCCTCTTTGACCTATTAGTTCAACGCTCCCTTTTGCCCTAGTAGCTTTGACCTTTTAGCTTTTATTGCTGTTTTATAACTTTTATGAACCCATATAATAAACAGTCAGACCAGGTAATATCTACATTATATAAATATCAATATTTACTTTAATTTCAAAAATACATTGTAAACAAATATCTCAATATCGGCAATAGAAAATAGGAAACACAATGATCAGAGATCAATGCACAAATTATATTCAATTCATTAGATGAATACAATGCGAACAAATACCTACACTAATAAGCGTCACCGTTTAATTAGATTTCAAAAATACATTGTAACTAAATCCCTCAATATCGGTAAAAGAAAATAGGAAACACAATGATCAAATATCAATAAATAAATAATATTCAATTCATTGGATGAACACACATTGTAGGAAGTAATACAATTGTATTGCATAAAAGCTGCTACTCTGACTTTCCCTTTTCATCTTCCTCAAAATCGGTCTCACTATCACTTTCTGTGATGTCAATCTGAAAAAATTAATTTAAAAAATCAGTTATTCTTGTCGTTAACAACTTTGGTTTGTTATTCTCCGATTTCGGTGCAATTCCTTGGTTAGAAATGCCACGATTCATTCTAAAACTAGGCCCTGCAATTTCCTTGTCCTGCACAATGACCTAAAATAATTACGTTAGCAATTAAATTCCTACTACTCAACTGACACTCTACATAACAAATTTGTAGGAGTGTGAATGTATTGCATACTGAGGATTTTGATTTCGGCAAATCAGAATTTGCGGTGGCTGTGCAGGTCGGTTGCTTCGTAAAATTAACAATTCATGTACTACATACAGTATGCAAATTCCCGATGTTAATGCATGCTGTTCAAATGCAATATGGTGTTGAAAATCTTCTATTATAACGGGTTTGGCACCAAGTTGATCAATTATTGTCTGCTTTATTGCGAAGCATACCATTTATTTGAACATGTATTCATTGAAAATTACATTTTAAAAATATCCTTCTTAACTTATTCTGCACCAAGCAATGCAACACTTAATACCAATGTGGTTTTTAGCTTTGTGAAATTTTATTTCTACTTTACCTTTATTATTGCTTGAGCTTAATTTTTGCTTGACCTTTTACAATTACACGCGAATTTTCACCGTTATGTCGTCATCATTCGAACTTAAGTTCTCTATATGAGTGTTTTGTGGTGGTTGACACGACCCTGCGGCTGAACCCTATACCAGAATACACAGTGTAGTGGTGGTGGTTGACTCACTCACTCACTCACAAAAAGTTAGTTCTTATTCTAAAATAAAAGTCAGGTTTACTTAGCGCATTGCAATGCATAATGTGGTAACATTTTATCAATGTGCCAATCTTATTAAATAGGTGATATTTTTTCTAACTTGCATATTTGATGTTACATGCAATGATTAGTTAGATTAGAGTGGAGATGAGTATATAATATACCAGTTGCGCTTACTTAGTCAAATGCTTAATGTTATCGTTAGTATTAGCTGAGAATTCCACCCAAGTTAGTGTTAGTACTTCATTACATGCTACTCACTGTGCGAATTTCTAACCTGCCACCCATGAGTCGCTCGTTCATTACCTCCCCAGCTTATTCCTTTTTATGTGTTCATCTCATCTTCACAATGTACAATCCTCTACATTTCAGACTCGTACTATTATATTAGTATGTTCGGTCTACCTCATGACTGTAACTAAAAGTTGGCATGGACCTTCACTTGACTTGATTCAACGTGCTCTTCACTGGCTTTTGCTTCCAAAGGAGAGAAACAAAAAGCAATTAAGTCAGTTTTAAATCGGACATACGTATATATGTACATATTGCATACACATGGTCAGAGTGAGCTTATAACTGGTTTGTGCTCTGGCTTTAATTAATTTTCAGTTCAGTTCAGTCTCATGTTCAGTCTCATAACATATCGCAGTGTAGTACATTGTATTAGTTTTCCTGGATGATAAGCCTCAATGCATTTACGCACCCTACTAACTACATTCCCTACATAGTTTGTAGCAAAGCAATCTGAACATCTGTAAAAACTGAATACAATTCTATATTAGATTAGTCTACAGAAAATTTTATCATTTCTTTTCGTTCTGCAATAACAATTACTACAGGCTATCAGCTTACACATAATAAAGTAATTACGGCAACGAAGTTGGCAATAATAATAGCAGGTAGTTGTATGTTTAGTCTGGTGAGCAAAAAAAAGTAGGCATTTACTGAAATAGGTACAAGAATGCATATAGAAAGAACACTGTTAACACTGTAATAGATCATAACATTTGGCAAGCAAGCTCTTGATAAGACAGCATTCTAAAGCTTGGCGATATCAAAAAATGTCTTATTGCGTTCAACTCGTTGATTTTGTAATTCTCAGAGTGCTTTGCATTTCTAATGCGGTAGTCGAAGAATATTTAATTTATACGCAGTTGTTCGATTTTATCGAAACAAGAACTCTGAAAATGTTACTTTTATTAACTTTTGGTGAGCTCTATCGAAATAGTAAGTAGTTACAGAATTATCATGGGATTCTGGACTCCATTAGTGAAGATGGAGAGTCACTAGACTAGTACATACTAGTTTCCACAACGATTATGTTATGCCACAAACTAGTGCAGAGTGCAATGGGAAGAATGCGTGCAGAGATTCGTGCACATTATGAGTTTTATGTATATACACAAAGCGTCTGACCATACATATATGTGGTTTTTCTACAGTTGGCTCCGAAATTATGGCGTTATTGTTTTGTAGATCTGAAGAGTCTAGTGTAAGTATCAGGCAGGACGCATAATTGCATGTTGTTGCGGAGCGCACGTGTATTATTATGTATGCTAAACCCAAAAACTAAATCATATTATGTATGCACCCAAGAAGGAGTACACACTCTGACTACATCCAATCTTACCGCCGTGTACGACCACATTAGAGAGCATTTAAATAATCTAAATATTCTCTAATTGTAACTGCTGCCATATTTCGTTAGCAAGAACAATAAACGCTATGACTCTCAATCACTCACCATAACTACATGGGTGCGTTTTGAGATGATACACTCTGTAGTCTCATATTGAGACTTATGGTTAGTTAGTTAGCAAATTAAATTAAATTGCGGCGAGAAACATTTGAGTTCCATGCGTGTGGCATGAATTAATTATAATGATAATGTCTGACTATAAAATAGCCTCCGCTGTGCTTTCCACTTTGAGCAATTCTTTTCCTAGGAAAGTGTAACAATGTGTAACAAGTTTCTGTTTTTATTTTGTTCCAGTTTATGGAAAGACGTCTCATTTGAAAGCTCATCTACGTTGGCACACGGGAGAGCGACCATTTGTGTGCAACTGGCTATTCTGTGGGAAACGTTTTACGCGATCTGATGAGCTCCAGAGACACCTCCGCACTCACACGGGAGAAAAACGGTTCGCTTGCCCCGTTTGTAACAAGAGGTTCATGAGGTCAGATCATTTGTCTAAACATGTTAAAACTCACAACTCGGCTGGCAATGGGAGTAGTGGGGGGAGTCAGAAGAGAAGCGGCTCCGAAGAGGACGAAGAAGATGATAATAGTCAATCAGAGGCTAATTCTGCTAATAGTCCTGCATCATCTGTGACCACACCACCATTGCCCCCTCACGCTATGTCACCCGCAGTTGCTTTAGGAATGACTCAACAAGACATCAAACCACAGATTTAACTTTTTAGTTTTATGAATGATCTCTTTATTTAGTATATACTACATAAACATACAGATACTGCTATAGCTACTCAAATACATACATACATACTACATAAAATACACTAACTACATACTATCCCCAGAGAGATAAAATTTAATTTAGTAATAATGAATCCTTTTTGTGTACACACAATACTGTGACAGTACTGCCGTGTTCGCATTAGATCACATTCAACATGTGCTTATGTACAATATACAGTACATATGACCACTGAACACCGATTACAACCTTGTGTAACGCTAAATTATTTGCTTTACCATTCGTACGTAAATCTGCATGTTATTATATAGCCTGACTTGACACTCCATAAATATTTATGGACACCACATACTATTCACAATTCACACTATTCATAAACAATTAGTAGCTATACTTACCATGTTGAGTTCAAACCCCACACTTGTACTATAGTAAGTAGTAGTAAAGCAGAGTAAGCTTCAAAACACAAACTGATACTACGAACAAGAACAACACTAATAAATAAGTAGTACTACATATATACAAAGGGTAGCATCGTCATGTCATGACTCAATCACATGAATGCTTGTTATAATGTCGTCGTGCACTGTACTGTATACGAATGCAGTGCACAAAACAATGTACAAGTAGTCGTGTCCTCTGGTTTGTTGTCTGGGTTCGTCGATGGTCTACTGGTCTGTTTCGATCTTCCCATCTGGTTAGGCTCACTCACTTGACTATATGAGTATGTATAAGACTTGTATTTAGTAAGCTTAGTTATTAGTACAGGGCATCGAGTCGAGTGCTTGTGCAATTATTGTGACTGTCAAGAAGTCTCATTCAAGTAAATGTTTTGGACATGAACTACGTACTGTTGTGTTTAATGCATCATACAATACACAGTCCATCTCGCTCCGAGAATAATAACTAGTTAGGGTAGCTAGTATTTAGTCAGTTCTACGCCAAAGTACAAACAGTGCAAGGAAATTTTACAAGACAAACGCATAAATAACATCACAAAAGACCTGCCTACTTGTAGTAGTAATGAAATGAGTGTCAACGCCGTGAATATGCTTTAATTACATACACAGTAGATTGCAAACACATATAGTGACCTTTTGTAGGACGGACAAATTGCACTTCTAGCAGCAGTAGTAAGTAAATAAGTATACAAGTACACGATTGAGAGTCATGTGTAGGCAATAATTTAATACCATTGCCCAGTTTTGTTGAGTGTTACGAAGCTTAGTATTCTTTGCTGTGATTCCTGTCCCGCCGAGTGTACTAATGCTTTGTCATTTTCTGTAATATAGGAATAAGAAAGGAGGTGATGTGATCTGCCTGACATGCACCAAAGAGAAATGTAGTACAGAATCAGATTTGAATGAAAAATGAAAAAGGAAACATCCTTTGCTCCTCCAGTCCAGGTGCTTAATATTAGTAACTCTCTAAAACTAACAATAAGTACCTTTTAAAATGGCATAAGTACAAAATGTCTGTTCATATGGCACAGGCATGTAATGTTTTATACGTTTTCTTACAACATATTACAGAATGTTCCATTCAAATCCAAAGTTTCATCACACAAGTGTCCAGGCAGTTCAATCATATCATTCCTCCAGCACAATCTGTGCTCCCTACCTATTTACTGTAAGGCTACAACTCTGACTGTGTATCTCAATAGATTTGAATTGTACAAACTCCTTCTGCGTGACTATTTTGTGTCAAGGGAGAGATCAGAGGTAGAGAGCTTTGAGAAAATTGTATTCTTTGCACACGTAAATGCACAAATGTGAATTGATTTCTGTTGTTATCGTGTTGAGTGTGTGTCTGTGTCTGTGCAGTATGGCAGGTAGTGACAGGAGTTGTAGCTGTCGCAATGCACACTGCAATAATAACCAATTCAAGTCTGTTGTCTTGTCCTTTTTGTCCATATGCCATCTTAGCTTTTATGTAGTCGAGAACCTATCATACCATACGTCCAAGCCAACAAGTGAAGTACCACAGGCAAAAGTTAATAAGCCAACAATTGCCTGACCTGACCCACACTACTACTACTACCACCAAAAGTATGCAGAATAGAACAACAATAACAAAAGGGTCTATCTAGTACCATACACTCTGGACTGCATTATGTACGATTCCATGTAACAAGTAGATATAATGGAGTGTTGCTGCAGGAATAAATGTACAAAAGTCTGACAAACCAACAACCAGTCAGACCCGACCGACCCAGACCATGCCAACCAAGTCAGCCACTATGCTACAAGCGACAGCTTCAATTCAACTCAACTTTCAAGTGACTGCGTGCATGTCAATCACCATATCCAGTGCCATTATTTATCTCGCTCTACCTAAATACATAAATAATAATATGAATACTTATTATTGCATATACTACAACAACACATACATTATATACACAATCATAGACACACACACACACACACACACACTACAACATCAACAACATAGCACACCTTCCATGTCATACCCTACTGACTACATATTATTATTATTACTAACCACGTAACATGTAACCATCATACATATACACATACAAAGTCGTGTTATGTTAAGCTAATGTAGTTTTATGGATTTATCTAGTATTATTATTATGAGGACATTAAAGACAGACATGTAGTATGCACACACTGCAGTGTTGCACTAAGGCACCATGGCTTATCCTTCGAGTGCAGGCAGGAGGAACTATAATGAGGATAGACAGGTGATACTACCACAGTACAACACACACACACATGTGAGGTTACGACAGAGTAGACCAGTGAGCAGACGCTCCAACGAGTCCGACACGGAATCTATTTAGATAGACAGACCATTAGGAAAGCTTTCAAAAGTGAACATTGAACTATCATGGGACAGCATCATCATCACACGATCAATTTTTACATGGTAAAGGAAGTCTGGTATCCTCAACATGGTTTTCTGTACGCTAGAATTAGTTGTGCAAGTAAATAGAAGCGATCAGGACAGGACGGGACAGAAGGAGAATGAAAAGCTTAATCACTAAATTAAAAAAAAGTTACGTGTAATGTCACAGTCATATCCAATTCTACAGGGGACACGGAGGGCCTAAATAATTATTTCACCATTTAAACTATTAAATCATCACTCAGCAGTTGAATAATTTGACATTTGAAGAGGCTGCAAACAGTGACTTGTGAGTGAGTGTGTTAGACCTGTACGATCTGTGCCACTGATAGTATTTGCTCTTGTTAAATGCCACATTATTCATCTATTTTGTCCATCTTGCGTTTTTTGCCCTCACGACACCAAAGTTCGAGGCATGTCCTAATAATTAGTTCCTGCTGTACGTTTACACACAGCATAGACAAAGTACTCTGCTACTAAATACACACCCAACACCCAACACTTAAATACTAATACAGATACTTGATATATTCGAGTAATTTGAATTTTGACATTTAAATTAAAAAGGAAAACTATTATTGCCTTCTCTCTCCAAGTATTTAAGTGCTAAAAGGCTTATACAAGACGGGTATACAATCTCTTTTGCTAATTAAATTCTGTCTGTGTCAATGTATGAAGATGCTATAAATATAAATTTTAATAACTAACAAGGTTAGTAAGTAATGAGGTTAAGTACCGTATAAATAATTAAGAGCGACATTTACACTGTAATTAAATATAAATAATTTTACACAGTCAAGTAGGATTCCTAACTGAGTCGTACAAAAAAATCTGTAACAGTGGCGAAGCAAAGTGAGCTTTTTTCCTCCTTTGTCTTTTTTACAATTACTCAACTAGCCTGACGACTATCTGTACTATAATGAATTGCGTTACACACACAAGAGAGCTGTGCATACATGGAAATAATATTATTTTCCTGTGCTTTTATAAATGCTGAAATGGTCATAGCTGCGATGATGATGGCGTTAATTCATTTAATTATCATTATTATTACTTGTGATTGTCATTGTAGTTTAATTTTACATTGACTGAAGTAGGAAATCCCTCATATAATATTTCACACCAAACTCCCATACACACATAAGATAAGAACAATACATACACACACACAAGTACACACAAGTAGAAAACAAAATAACCTGTACACTAACAACAGAACACACAGCTCACTCACTCACTCACTCACATACCTATTTACTATATAGTAGTATATAGAGATATAACATTCATACTTAAGTGTGATATTATTATAAAAATATGACATGAATGTTGAATCATTTTCATTAGTTAATTTAATCAATGAGACCATTTACTTTACCTACATGCTCTCTACTAGGAAAAACCTTTAGAATTAAATAAATTGTAAATTAACAAAGCCCTGTGCATGTTGTATACGTTGTATTTGTATGTACTTACCCCCACGTATGTACATACATTGTACAGTACTTTGCAATTAAATTATAACAAAGTAGCAAGTAGTTTTATGTTGCTGAAACGAGAGGATGTATCGTCTCGTGACGTGACAGTGTCAGTTTCTGTTTTCATAAAGAATTTAATTGTAATTGTAGCTTTTCGATAATAACATATTTAACTAGCGTATAATGAATGATGAGACAAAGTACGTGAAAATGGGTGAAAACTGAACTTGAACTTTGTGCAGTGTTGTTGTTGGGTGAGAATATTTAGTTCAGTTGCTATCTACTGCTGCAAGTGTAAAAATGAACGAATGCAATATTATGAGTTTTACATACATATAAAATAATGAATAACTATCAAACCATTTACTTAGAGAATTACTACTACTAACTAGGAACTGCTGCTACATAACATAAAGTCCTCATATTATGTTTTTCATCCATTGTAACGTACGTAGCAACATTACACGGAAATCTGTGTCTACTGTCATTGCGTTGCAATGTATACATTGTTGAAATCAATTCAGATTCAGAAATTGTTTCAGAGTGAGTGAATATTCAAAATCCATGTTCTCTGGTGGCATGAATGCGTCAAGCCAGGATGGAGTGGAATTTAATTACCTTTAATAATAGTTTATGGTAGCCATGTCCAACTACTACATACCATATATACCTATATTAAATATAAACTACCTACAACAACAGCTAATATATATTGTAATATTAAAATCAACGGTATACTGCAAACCACCCATACACACACCACAATATATGTATGTATATGGTGGCTAACGAACTAAATCTTAAAACTTACTATATTGTACACAGGAAGATACAGACAGATTCATCAATGTACTACATACATTACCTATATTGCTTATCCAGTACATATTCTAGATACACGGAGAAAGTATGGAAACTAAACTGCGGAACTTGTGTAACTACTTACTTACTTACTACTATGCATACCGGTGTTTGAGAGACTATACCTCCGGAGGAGTAGTAGGTGGTCTTCTTTGATGATAATTATCAGTCGTACGGCTAATCTATTGTAATGTTTAACTTGTTGGTACGTTTAACTACTACTACGTCGTCGTCGTCTTCGTAAGTTATATAGTGCGGATACTATTTAATATACACACACTACGTGCGCTATATATGCATGCTATCTATATATGGTAGATATATCAGCAATGCTAGTTTTTGTTTTAAAAATGTACACGAGTTGTTTGTTATAGTGTAATAGTAAAAGAGTAAAAGTGTGTTTCGTTCGACGAGCAAATGTCCGTCTACTATATTGTTGTAGTAGTATACATGTGGGATGCATCTCTGTTCGATATTAATATTGTTGTAAAATCTTGTGTTGCTGAGACTTGCATTTTATTGTAATTTTATTGTATACTGTATTAACGACATATTATAAACTACGTTTATGCCGTGTATATAGAAGTGTGTAATGTAATACTATATATTATACCTGCTACCTACCAATACATAGCTACATATATTACTGATAAAACGTCTGCCGATGATTAAACATCAGATACTGAATAAAATTCAAACCAAATTAAAAAATTCTCTCGTCTCTTTCTACATAGACATCTTATTTCGCATTAAAGTCTATATTATTTCTGTACACATAAATAATCATAGCTATAAATAATAATTTCATTAGCACAAAGGAGAAATTACCACATGCAAAGGATTTACTGCATACCTAATATAATTGAAAGTTATTACTTGTGTGTGGTTTCTTGTCGCATTATGCAATATTAGCTAAATTCAGCGAAAAAACCATATAGTGTTTTGTATTTATTATGATGAATTAGAATCGCAGGGTATGAGGTGTGGGCTTTTAGTAGTAGAGTCAGTGCGAACACATTCAATCTTATTTGAGGGCCTTATAATTTTGTAGGTAGTAAAGAGCATGCACGACTTTCGTTTTCATTCCAATGCCACCATATTATCATCTGTAATATATTGCGGGTGTAGTAGAGCAGATTTTTATTATTTCTTCATGATCACATTATTATTGTTCAGAGTCGAGTAATCGAGTATCATGCCATATCAAAAGTATCACATCACACCGACGAACACAATCAACGCAGTTTACAATAAACTGTAAAGTACTGCATATTAAAACAAAGCACTTTTGTCCTAACAACATCGCAGTCAATAAATTAAGTCTCACACCTGAATTTTGAAATGGATCGCGATCAACGTAATTGCTTTAGGTATCCTCAAACAACAATCCATGCATGATGCATAGAGAATGTCCACGTTCATCCTTTTGGCCAACTTCAATTCCTCCGCTCTCTGTACATATAAGTGTACTTACATACATATATTCTTTCCATGCAAACGCTACAAACTACTCTCAGGTGGACAGCAAAGCTCTACATAACAAGTCAACATCAAGTACTAAATGTATTCAATCGTTGTTTTCATCTAAAGTAATAATTTACATTGACTCAGATAGGTCTTCGAGTGGCCCATACGAAAAAGAGATCCTTCTGTACGGTCATCTCTTTTCGCTGAAATGGGATAATGCAGTGTAGTACAAGGTGGCTCACTCTAAATGTATTAACAGAAATTGACCTGTGACTTGAAAATAAGAGAATTGAGGAAAACGTGTTTGGACACTTGATCACGTTGTCTTATTTCTGCAATCTCAGTGGCTTCTGCGAATTTTCATGTTATTTTCAACACAAATTTCTTTGCATATATCCCTTTCTCTTGGGAGCTCACCACAGAAAGGAAAGAACGATTGCATAGGTATTTGTAGTATCTGTAAGTTGTAGTAAAAAGTAGCAAGTAATATCATGTTTCTGCATTGCAAAATCAAAAAAACAAGGCAACGGAAAAAAAGTGTGGTTAAACGCAAAAGAAAGGAATGTTACATCACACCACATTGTCTTCAATTTAATTCACTGTGAAGTTCAAGTGGCAAGGCTATGTGCATAGGACAGCTACTGGCAGCAGTTAACGAAACAGGAGTTACATATATATAAGCACATATAGCATAAACATATTAAATATGTAAATATATGTGACTCGTATATCTATATACATTTGTCATGTGCAGACATTACAGACACTCGACTGAAATTGGTGAAAGAAGAGAAGAGAGTAAAGTGACGATTGAAACATTGAGCTCATTATGACAATGATGTCAGCATAAACTAACCAACAATGATAAAGTCGGCGTTTATGGATGAGTTGTGTGACGCTGACGCTTCGGCCAACTGAACAACGGCGGCGGACGATTCTTCACATTATTCTTCGTTTCATATCAAAGAGGGTAGCTAAAAGAAAGAAGATCCGAACCTATGTACATATAATGCCCCTATAAAATGTGTATATATTGTGAGGATACTCGAGTGCTACTTTCAAGTCCTCTTTCCAGTCAAGTAGTCTCTCAGACCACAGTAGCAACAATGGCGGTAGCCTTTTGCCTTCACTCACTTCACATTGTGCCATGATGACTTTGACATCCAGGATCAACGCCGAGGAAAATCACAACTTCTTACATCGTGTCGGTTAAGTCACTATATTATGCTTTATTGAAAATATTGAGAAAAAAACTTGTGGGTACAGTTTTTTTAACGCAATTAAATGTATGGATAAAATTTAGTGAAGGTGATAATGTTTACAGTATTAACTCGAAAAGAAGCACTTTTAATCCGCAGAATTAATTTTTCTTCACTATGGTAGTTTGCTGTAGTTGCTTTTTGAATTAATCACTAAAAAATAAACAAAAAATTCTACTTACAGAGACCAATGTGTAAATGAAACCGTGCAATAACGAGTTCGACATTGCAAAAATAAGACGAAAATAGAGTTTTGTGTTCATAACTTTATGGGAAACAGTCTGATCAACAAAATTATAGATCTTGTTTGTTTTTGAGTAAATACGGTTCTCATTTTTCATGTTCACAAATTGAATGATAATTCACTATTTCATTTAGAGAAATAGTTTTCTCGGTAGCAAGTACAGACGCACATCATGAGTGCCTTTAACTAGAAGAGAATTAAATCTACTACATGGGCTTGTATTCATCTTGTGCATGTCATAAAGCCACTGGTTGGAGAGGGATTCAGTTTCTCGGTTTGGATTGTTGAAAGCCCTTTGTCATGACGAGGATGGTGTTGAGGTGAACACAAATCGGCTCTTTCTGTCTCATTAACGTTGCCATTGTTGTCCAATAGAGCGGAAGCCGCTGCTGCCGATCTGGACGGATTCCCGATGATCACAATTAATGTTCTGTAAATCCCATTCACACTGGTACGTACTGAATTAAATCATTGTTATATTGATATCCTGTACAAACGATTAAAGAGAAGGGCATGATCCAGCTACCTTAGAAGAGTACCGTTTTCTATACCATGAAAAATTTCTTAGAACCTCTGCTGTGAGAGAAACATAATTTTTGGCATCAAGTAAAACAATTTTTTGAATGGAAATAAATTCTGTAGACCAAATCCATTATATAAATTTTAGTCGTATGTAGGTATTCTAATATTTTTCGAATCTCTCGGTGATACATAATGGGGGTTGAGACATTCAGGTAGTGGAGTGAAGGTAGATGTTTAAAAAACCCTTTTTATTTTTTCATTGTTTTTCAAAATACAATTTGTACATCTTCTATTTGTCGAAGGAAGTGCTTGTCTCTAATCTCCTTATAGTGTATATACACTAGCTACAGATTATGTTTGCATTGTGAAAGAGCGAAATTGACTGTACAAGGTTTTATGCGTGTAGCAGTGAGCGAGTACAAGCCAAGCCGACGAAAAGTAATGAACGAAATGAGCAAATAGACTTCAATTTGACTTGTGTTAAGTTAGAGGATTGAAGAAAAGAAGGAAAGAAGCGGCTCCCTAACTCTGATTCATTAACTTTGGCAGGGTCGGGTTTATTAGGGTTGCTTGCTCAGTTTCGTTGATGTTGTTGATGCCTTGTCGACTAACGAAGCTGACTTGTTATGTTGGCTCTACATTATCTTGTGTCTATTCTCTTGTCTTGTCTTTCTTTGTACTCGGACGGCTAATACAACACACGGCTCTCTATACTCCGCTAATAAGTCTTGTATATAGCTTTGTTTCTTTTCACCAGCAGACCACTCTCATTTCGTTAGTGAAACATTAGTTGGAGAGTTAATATAGCAAAGTAGTAATAAAGAGCTACATTCAAAGAATCATCTCTAGACATAAAAGATACTCAATCTGACAATGGCAGTCGGAGCAATTTTAACATACACAATCCAAGACAATAATCATTAGCTGATCCACATATGTAGTAGTACATATATAGTCGCACCCTATATCATATCATGAACGACAGAGACGTACACCTTTCCTTATGCTTTAACAGTAAGTGGTTAGAAATAGTTAGCATGCAAATCATCTCATCGACTTAATCTGCACTGCATTTCCCTCTCTCTCTCTCTGCACACATGTTGAAATATTGAACAGGTATTAACGTATGGCATAATATTTGGTGAACCATTATATCCGATCAGCAATGCCAACAAGGTCTTTGATTAAGCTAAACCTTTATCACTGTATTTCAATAGGAAAGGGAAGCCAGTCTAATGATATATATGTTACAGTTCATATTGAAAACCAGTTCGTATTAAAACGTACTAGCACGTTTTAAAACCCACAAAGCTAGGAAGTTGCTTACATGTTATGGACATTGAAGACATTGATATTTGCAAGAATTTGTGCTGTCCTTTGAATAATGTGATTTCAGTAAGTTTGAACGGTTAGTATTCATAATTACTAGTATGTATTAATAATCGCTAGTAAGTTTTGGAATATCCTAGTTTCTTTTAATCGGAACTGGCCTAGCTTTGTGGGTTTTAAAACGTGCTAGTACGTTTTAATACGAACTG
>JABASC010003444.1:0-14151 GCA_019776185.1 Plutomurus gul
CTTATAAGATGGTATGCAGTTTTGGTAAAAATTCGACTGGTGCTTGTAATGCTTATGTATGTTTAACACTTTCATATTCATACTGGTAATATTATGTAGTTATACTGATATCTGCAGAAGATGCGGAGCTTTATTATTTTTCGGAGGAGTCAGGTTCATAGCGCAGAAACAGAAAGGTGTATATAGAACAGTGCCTATAGCATTACACATGGGTGGAGTGTAGTACATATGTAATTTCTTGAGGTATTCCTTAGACTAACATTATTTGGCAAACAAATTCTCAGCTTTGCTATTTTAAGTCTTCCCCTAAGAATAAATCACTCAAGTGTGGAATTCCATCAGTAACCACACATTCATTTTCTTAACTATGTTTCGTTTGCTACTCCTAATTACCATTTTACATTGAGGCTTGTCTTACACACATACTCTGTGCACTACATGTGCAATGCAACTTTACTCACTTCAGAAATGCTATACAATAGTTATACTTCCACGAGACAAGACAGTTAGACAGGACAAGGGGAGTTTAGGGAGCACCATTTGCATTTACCAGTCCATGTGTCCTGTCTTGTCCTTTGCATTTGTGTGGCTCTCTCTGCATATACAAAATCGTGCCACGTAATTCTACGAAATCTGCTATATAGTGCTAGTACTGACAACATACACATTTACATAGAAACTTTATTTGTCTCAAGACAATCCAACTCCTACCTCAAAATGTCTCTCTAAACGTATTCATCTATAATCCAGGGGCAAGAGAGAGAGAGAGAGAGAGAGAGAGAGAACTTTCGTAGTTAGTTTAGTCAGTCACCCGAAATCCGACTTGACCACAAGGAGTTAAGACAACATGTAAAATGGCTGAAGATACATATGTCTGTCTGTCGTGGAACCGCTTGCAGCTGAATGACACAATGTCGTTTTCCCGTACAAATACACGGCAGTCAGTTCAACGCCTAGCACTATATTGCCTACATAGTAAATAAGGTACACACCATGCATATCCAATACAATGTCGACTCGTAAATTACATCGCGTAGCATGCAAACACATTTATTTACTTGTCTACTGTGAAGTTAGCAAATACCTACTACCAAGAAATGAATAACAGAGAGGAGAGCAGACTCATTGATCATAATTATGTCTGAAACGAAGGGAGGAAAGCGTATCAATATTTTAGGCGTGAAGTGAAGCTCACTCTCCGAGTGTTCACTTCTTATGTATGTGGTTTAGCTACTGAGCTGGAATTCAACGGACTCGCCGCCGAGACTTCTACTATAAGTACTATAAAGGTATATCATTCACATGATTTTTGTGGCACACACAAACACACACAGTCTATTCACGTGTATAACATAAGGTCTGTGAGAGAAGTGCTTTACTATATGACTATTACTCACAAGAGAATACACGTCGAAGAAGGGAAGGAACTGTAAAGTTAACTCAACGCTATTAAATAGTACATATATCTGTGTAAGACGAAAAGCTATCAGAACTTGTATCAAAAGTAGTATTTGAGTGTCTACTGGCTGTTAGGTTAGCTTGGATGACCGCATGACAGTAAGTAATGCTTTTGTAACCGATTGGGTGACCAGAAAGACCTCGGCCTTCCATCGATCATAATCAGAATTTTCTTTTCTTACCCGTTGAAAGGGTAAGCAGCAGCGGCGGCGGCGGCTGCGGCCGCAAATCCAGGGTCGTACGGGTGATACACGGAAGGATATCCCCAGCTGGATGGACCCAATCCTCCTTCCTTCATATCGGGTAATCCTCCACCCTGAAAATCACAAAGTACAGAATTCGTCACATTTATTCCTCTCCGGAAAATGCGATTCCCCTGCCACACCAGTCAAGTCAAGATTCATTTTTCCCCTGTTTCGTACAAAAATCAATGTAGTTTCAAAGGATTTTTTTACGTTCTAATTTTATTAAAGGGTAAAAAGTACTATAGGTGTACTATAAGCAATCAGATGTAGCAATTATTTATACAGGAGTAAAATTGTAAGTGTTAACAAAATGAGTTGCGAGCTAGCGGTGGTGGCAAGTCAGAAAATCATGATGTAAGATATAGGTGTGTGTGTGTGTGTGTTGAGAAAGCAGTGTTAGGGTGTAGCATAGGTGACATAGCATATGTATTTTACTGGTATTATTATATGTTTGCTGAGAATATCGGAGAAAATTTGGGAAACGGGCAAAACTCATCGACTCAATCACTTCACGCGAAAACATTTCTTTGCGTGTTTCCAAATCTAACATGTATGCACTTTCTTCATGGCTTCCTTCCCTGTACTTTTATTCTACCAGACTGGCTGACTTGAATTGACTACCTGCCAGCCGCCTTCTTTTGACTCTTTCTCTTATAGTTTACTTATATAAGATAGAGAACAACAAGAAACACTCACTACAACAATAATTTTTAGATCGATTTCATGTCCGAACAAAACACACTCGGCAGAGAAAAGTGTAATTCACAGCTTTGTCGTTCATATCAGCTCGCTGTTCTCTTGTGTTGCTCGTCAAGTGTTAAGTCTAAACCAAAGCGTTCATTTTTCATCGCTTCAAGCAAGTAAATACGATGTTGTGTGTTCCGTTGCTCCATGACACAGAAATATAAATATATAGAAGATAGTATGCACCATAGTCTTGAAATATCTCATCTGGCTTGCTTTGACCGACAAAACAATCTTTTCGTGTAGTTTGTAGAAAAGTTTCGATTTTGTTTCCTACCACGGAACACATACATCCACATACCATAAACGTAGTACATAGCTATAATTCTATACTTGTAGTACGTATCCATTCTCTTCCCTTGCTGCGTGTAAAAACTGAAATAGGATAGCGGGACGGGAACACAGAAAATGCAATACATTCATATATAAATACATGCCACGGAGACAAGTCTGCAGACGACTTAGAATCTACTAGAACGTACGAGCACACCTAAACACAAATGTATAGTCTAGAGAGAAGAGGGTGTTTGTACATGAAAAACTGAAGAGGATGGGTATTGGTAGTTTGGTGCTTACATAGATTCCTGCATAGCTTACGAGTTATTTTAAATTATCTTCCACGATTGCTCCTGTTTTTATAGTCGAGTGTAAGTCTCTTGTTACACGAGTAAGAAGATGAAAAAAGTACACACAAGTGAAAACAAATTCCCTAAAATTTACATCTCAGACACCAGAAGGGAATTTGAGGAAACTTATGCGATTCGCGAAACTTACATAAAGTAAAACGTCTCGGTGCACTTTTGTGTCTCTCCGATCCTATTTTATGTACAACAGGCGCATGTACACACTGCACAGGCTACATAATATAGTATAATAGTACAAATATCGCTTTGTACTTGTTACACAGTACTTACGTACTGTAGACATTGAACTCGGCGTATTTATGCTCTCCTAATGGTTACAGTGCTATAGATAGTAAAAATAGGACGAAACGACATAAAACCAGTATCCTACATTATTGTATTTTCCTTACACTTATTTTTATTTCTTAAGAATATTTATTCGCTGTCCTTCCGGGGCCGACCTCCACTACGCTAAACAGATAACGAGAACGTATTTATTGTTTGAAAGAGCCCCTTCATGATCACTGTGCTCGACTGAAGACATTTCTTGCCTCGTATATCTTCCTCCCACATTAAGTCATCTATTTGTTGTATATATATATCTATTGGTATGGTTGGCAACTGTAAAGAATGGCAAAGTACGTCCAGACCTGTCAAAATATTGACTCTCACTTAAATAACTAGCCACCCCCTTTCCATTAGTTATCCAACATTTTTCAGCTAATAAATAACCCAGCCGCTGCGCTCTCATCCTCACATTCGAGACTATTCTTTCCTCCTCTCTTTCACTCTTCATGAAAACATGTCCAGCCGCAACTGATTTATTTTCTTGGCTACACTCTGGGAGTTCTAATTGAATTACGCCACAGCTCCTTCTCTCTATTCTCAAATACAGCTTATTTGAGTATATAGGTTTTGGTAGCACCTCAAATACAGCTTATGCTTATAAACCGTCTTCTAACACCACCGCACTATCTTCACACTGACAATTATATTGTATTTATGAGTTCCTTTATGTACACAAGCTAAATTCTAGTAACCACAATGTGCATCAGTATATCTATTAGATCTTCAATGAAGTCATATTTTGAAAAACTATCAATATCCTAATGATCGGGAGGGGATACAATATTTACAGAACAAAAAAAGCTAATTGCGGGTTCCTTGTTGCAGCCCGAAGCAGCAATTTACTGTGAGAAGGGTCAATGCAGTATAACAGCAGTAGGATATGATGTTTTTATTTATATTTCCAGCCACACGTACTTCCATTCTCGTATATATAAAATGCGAATGTGTGTGTGTGTATGTACTAGTTAGGTCCATTAGCTCGTTACATGGTCTCATTTAATCAAGAAAATAGCAACACCGTTTCACCTCGTGAAATTAGATTCAGTTTGTTAGCTATGATTCATATTCTCTTGTTGATTTGTCTCTGTGTGCTACGAGAGAACCACTTAAGCAGTTAGAAATTAGAAAACAAAACAAGTATTGAATCAAGGCAGAAAAAGACACGGACTGTACAGAATAAAAGTTACCCATAACTTAACGAAACAATACCACAAAATAGCATTCAATCTGCCACAGAGTATTAATATAATAACGAGTCGTATCATCATCCTTGATAAAACTTGTTTTAAGGAGTCAAAAATTTGAGACTTTTTACATATTCAAGTCGTTCCATTTGTTAGCGTTTGTACTGTAGCGTTACACGAAGCACTCTTGTATTTTATTACAGGAAGATGCATTTTTTCCTGCTTTTTATTTCGTTATTTCTCTCGAGTTCTTTCTTTCGAGCTGGCTCGTCGTCGCCTCTGTTGTACATACGCTCATTATGGAGACTGGGACAGGCATAAAAATAAGTTTCGTATTTTTCTATCTTATTTAATACGCCGAGTGGTTGGTTGGTGGTGATTGTGACGTGAAGACGAACAGGCATCATTGCAAAGTGCAACGGCTGGGTGATGGCAAACACACAGAGGTAAAGAACACGGGCTTAGACTACCTGCTCAATTAACGAGGACGACGGGAGCTACTAAGTCAGCGTACTCACATTGTAATATTACTCACTCAATTCGACTCAGTGCAGTCACAGAGCTGCCTTCCCTAATGTGTAACAATGAGTTGCGTTATGTTCTTTTATGTTAACTTACATTACTACATTACATTACATGCCCAATACTTATACAATACTAGAAATATACTGCTAATACTACAACAACAACTACTACTCGGACGAATACATAATGTACTAGTAAACACCTTCATATACATAATATAAAATTTATACATTGTATCTACATATAAAATATACGACAGTAGGTACTATCGAGAAATCCTGCGTGTGCAAGTGAACCACTTGCACCCTTTATTTGCGTATTGTGTTTCGTGATTTAAAAATCCACTTCCTTAATTGGCAATAAAGCTGTGGGTCGTTGAGTACACAAGCAGTCTCCTCTATCTATAACGCACATACTTAGTATGTCCTATCCTACGCTATCTAAATCTCTTGGTAGTAACATACTAGTGTGTAGTGTGTAGTAGTAGAGAACTTTGATAATAATAGATCGCATTAATTACAAGTGAGCAGACAAAAAACACTCGTAATACAGGCATTACCTCAGCTAGTGGACTCTCATCAGTGAAAACAATACAAGATATTAACTACAAAGCTACACACAATACATAACATGGGCAAACATAATAAAACTAAGAAAACACTAAGTAAGCGAAACGCCCATGAGATTAATTTTGCAAACTCGATTTGAAGACTGAGAGCTGAGAATCTTATCATTAATGCGTACGATGTATTTCGTTAAATAAACAATGTTAATGTTATAGACTGGTTTTGCTGCTTCCCTGCCCCAAGACTCTCCTACTACCTGGCTGGATGCTTCAGTTGACGTGCCTCCGCTCTCACACACACTAACTACACAGTACGGGATGCTATTACTACAGATATTACATAAATATATTTCTCCAGCAGAACTTTGCAAACCATAACGTTTGCCTACGTTATTATTACCTAGTGTGTTGCTACAAGAGAGCATTTATTGCAATTACAGTCCAGCCTCACACCACCACCACCACCACCACCACATTGCACAATCTACCCGTCTCGTCCGAAGATGTGCTCAGGGTGCCATGCCATGCCGTGCCACCACTGCTCTCCTATTTTTAAAGCCAAACTACACAATATGCAACTAAGCGATGCATAACGTGGCTCTTGGCTATCTTAGTCTGCGTGTGTGCACTGTAACGTATGTACATGTGTATGCACACAGAGAATATAGTCAGAACTATCTGGAAACAAGTTGGAGAGCAGTGAGAGGCAGGCAGACGAGAGATAAGTAATAGAAAAATAATGCTATAATTCTGTATATTGCCACAGTCACATTGTACTTTTTTCCATTCATTTTAATCCATTACAAGCATTTTCCTTTCCACTTGTGATTATTCTCCGTAGTATCTTCATATCTGCTCATTTACATTACACTCATTCCATTACATTTTACATCCAATTCGCAATGTCAGCTCCCACCACACTCACTCGCTCAGTCCCACTATCATTTAATAGCTGGATGCATGTAGCACTGATGTAGCATGTAGTAGTATTTGTATAGCCGTTTAATATTATTATGTACGAGCTGAGCTCTGACTGTGCTTGATGTTGTGATGTTCTGTTGATAAGTCCTCGTCGTCGTTGCAGACAGGGGTAATGCGAGACCGTGTAAAACAAGTGAAACCGGTAAGACGAGATCTTGTACTCATGATAAAATCCTTATCTCTATCTCTAATAATATAATATTCCTTTCCCATTATATTCATACTAACCTATCCTTTTTAATAAGCCATTCTTCTTCCACCACTCAGTCCTTACGTAATATAAATATGTATACACACACATATACAAACACACACACAGAGAGATAATGCAGCCATCTGTATACATTAAGTGCACTCCCTCAATTCGAAGTTCGATTCAAACGATTAAAATCTTTTACTGGGCACTAGCCTGTAATATTATGAGTACGCTGACGAGTAGTGAGTGTGAGTTAGTGACTGAATGAAAGATTGGGATGGGAAGTCGGAGTCAACTCAAACTCAACGATTACTTATTGCCTTCAAGAACAATCTATTACACAGACGATACGAGTCTGACAATTGTAACCGAGTCAAATTCACTCTTTACTTTGCTCATCTTCCTCTCAAGGCAAACTTTTCTTTTGCACTGTGGTTCGTGGGTAGCGTTATGTCTTGATAATAAAATTCACGATTCTAAATCATATTGTGGTGGTGGTGGTGGTGGTGGTGTGCTAACTAGCTACTCAGGTAGGTCGTGCAATTTCATGTAATGCAACCATTTGTATTATTATTATTAGCAGCAACATTGGATGAAAGTCAAAGGAGCATGCTCCCCGTTCACTTGGAATACATATAATAAATATTACCTATGTGTGCATGCACAAATGCACAGTGAGACTTACTGGATGACTTTTACGTAGCACTTATTTATATGTGGCCAAGTCATATCTTATAATATACATTGCTAGTCTAATAATTTACATTACATTAAACATATCACTGTACACATCTTGCATACGTGGTGGATACATTTATTTCATCAGAACTGCAAGCTGTTGCTGTTTCTCTTGTATGACTCTTATATAGAATACAGAGAGAGAGATATGTTGTTTCCAACGAAATTCAACGACTCCAAACAGGGAACGGACGCGACGGACGCCCATTTTCCTCATATTTAATTTTCATTTTGTTTCATGGAACATTGATACAATTACATTACATCAAATAACAACTACCTTGGCTTTTTAATTACTTAACTAGTTTTTCTCCTGGTTGACTTGCTCTCTGGCTGCTCTTTCCTTTTATTTCATTTCTTCCTCTCTCTCTCTCTCTCTCTCTGCGTTGCGCTTGCTTTGCTACTTTTATTCGAACATGCAGTCTGACTGCCTACTCCGCTTCTGCAGACGTAACTACAGTATAGGTACATACACGTACGTACTCGGCACTCACGGTCGTCTCTCCTGTTCTGTAGCTGCTGCTTCTTCTACTTCACGTAGTGATTTATGGGCTTGGTGATGGTAACGACTGACTGCTAACAACTACCTTCTGACTTATTGTATTACATAAACTCAAATAGACTCGAGGCATTATGTTTAATGCATATAATGTACTTGAGTTGATTGCATTGGTTAGATTCAATTAGCAAGGGGTGAAATGAGAAGATTAAGGGTTCTTCTTCCAGTATTAATGTAAGTCATAACTTATCGAGCTCCGTACTTGCTCTGTTCTCCTATTCCACTCTCTCTTAATGCCAATACTGCGGATATATGTAGCTACTTTACTATAATATGTACATTGTGCAAGAAGTGACGGAGAAAGGAGATGGTTCTTTCAGAGACAAACATTGAATTGCCGACAATACATACAATGTCTGTAATAATATGTACGTATATGTCTGGCTGACTAGCTGGAAGCATATCTTACAATGTAGCAGCACTATCAGAGAAAGAGATGCGATACCACATAGGGCACAAGACAACCTTAACTTGAATCGTATGCCGATTATGGAAACCTACAATTGCCTATGATATCAAGACACAAACGTTTAGCTTCACCACAGAGAGCCAAAAGTAGTTGAATGATGACCGTGATCATGAGGCTGACGATGGCTAATGCAAAGATGTGTGTGCTGGATGTTTAAGGAATTGAAAAAGTACCCAAAGGATAAGTAAAAGTGTATAATACGTATTTACATATTATGTACTACAGATGCAATGTCATACAAACAAACAGAAGTCGGTATGCATTCATGTGAGTGCATTGAATATTTTCTAGTCCTGAACCTTATGACTGACACTGTGAAGCTTGTACTTGTACTGAGGTATGATATGGTTGACTTGACTGTACACATAAGCACATAGTGATATTATGGATCCATATAAGTGTATATTGTAAAGTACATATGTTTGGAATTCCCTTACAGCGACAGCGTAGAGAGCGGAGTGCTCAGCAGCCGCGGCGGCGGCAGCAGCCAAATAAGCGACTTGATCAGGAGAGTAGGGATTGTTGGCGTTGTGGTTGGATCCTCCATGGTAGACCAAAGATGGGACTGACGATGCCAATCTCTGATAATTTAGTAATCCAGCCGGAGATTTTACACATGAACACAACGGCAGTTGTTGGCGGCATGACGGGCAGCCTGTCGGACTTGCTCCAGACGGGGATCCACCTCCATCCTCACTTTTTTCACTTCCACCCTGCGAATCAGACCAAAAATCGCTCATTACAAACTCTGTTTGTGTGAGTGGCGAGCTAAAAATGTGCATCTTGTCAGATCTCTTGCTAAAATCTCGTAAAACATCGCCCTTACATGCAATTATACTTAGTCTGACTAGTGCAACCTCTTCCAATGCAGTAACTACGCCACCATCGACTATAAAAATTAGCTGTTCATGTACGTCGCTTTTACTTCATCTTTCTGTATTACCAGTGGCTATAATGGATGGAATGGATGAGCTGAGTGAGTGATTTCGTTCGGTGATTCCTTTTCATTCCCTCACCTTCATCTTTCCTTCATTTTACCTTATCGCAGCCCATTTTGTACTACTTACCACCATGTACAGAGCTCTTTTATGCCATAAGCTCAGACCCGCAAAAGAACAAAGCAAAATATACACTGAATTTTATTTCATTCGATTCCACCACCAACTCAACCATCTAGTTTTCTCGAGAATTGTCGGTGGTGGTGGTGGTTGTATAGCTGGCAGGAATCTTCTCATCGTAAGAATCTATTGTAATAGTAAGTAAGTAAGTAATACCTACGTGGCTCGTAGCATGGACAAGTTCTCCGCCCGGCCCTGCCTCTAACACATGTAATTTAACGGACCGTCTACATTTGTTCCTGTACTTGAGTTTCAGTCAGTCTACGGATTTACCTTACTCACATTACACATTACGAGATTACGAGACTGACTGTCCGAGTGTTACATAAGTAGACAATGTACGTAGTGTACATACATGAGCCAGTGGAAGCAGTTTGACTAGACTCAATAAAATAAATATGTACTTATTAAAAAGTTGTTCTAGATTGCAATTATTGCTCTTAGCTTTTGCATTGCCTGCATCAACAATAAGTAATGTATGTAATGTAATGTAATGTGGTATGCCTGGCTGGAAAAATCTAAATCAACAAACTAAACTCAACTCTTATCGCATCTTGTATCACAATGAAATGGAATGACTTGTTTGCTTGTCTTTCTCTCTATTTATTTCCATTGGTCTGATAAACTCTTTCTATGCTAATCAACTGACAATTCAATGAGTGGCCATTAGTAGTATTATATAGTTTGCGCAAGGTAGTCTGTAGACTAGATAAGTCTTTATGGCAAGCCATTCCAGTGGAAATAAAATTGATGTAATAAGTACACACAGTCATAAAGACGAGTTCAATGGAATCAGACAAAGAAATTATTTCGGACATAAAGCCATTATAAATTAGCAATTAGAATTTACGCAGTTAAGGCTAAATTACATACTACGAGATTAAATTAAATTCATGTTTCTACGTTTCCGTTTGTTAAGTATTTTAATTTTAATTGTTGAAATTAAATTCTACTAATGTGAATTCATATCATAGTAATTTAGATTAGAAATTAACACGGTGTACATACATTCATGATGTTTGTTTGATTGGGTTGAGCAGGGAGCGATAAAATTCACCGAGAGAATAATTCACAATAAAAATGTCAACTGTGAATGTCAGAAAATCACACAAAATTGTCGCGAAATTATTTCGACTCCTTTTGCTTCTAACTGAAAGTCAGAATCCGATTAGATCATGCGAGTCACAGCAAAAGTACTGGAGTTGAACTAAATATTTCTCTCTCTCTCTCTTTCTATATAAGTATATAGTATGTTCAGGTAGTTTTTATACGTGTACACTAGAAAAAGAAGGCTGTCTCGTCTCACTTTGACTTTCGTCGATAGTAGTTCAATAATATAGAGAAGTGAAAAGTTCTCTTCTTATGTTGACTGGTCGTAAGTAAAGTACTGGAGTTCCGTTTCACGTTTCATTCACTTGAGTTGGTTTGATGTACTTTCCTTCCTACTATTGGTTTTATTATTATATACGTGTATGTAGGTTTCTTTAGAAAAGGAGATATTAGTTGTGCGTTATTCGAATAGTAGTACGTACGTATGTAGGAGGTTGTCTTGTTTATGTACTATTATTTGTATGGCATGCTATACTTTTGTACTGGTTTGACTTCAGCTGACTTGTATTGTTGTTTAATAAAATTGAAACTTAAGTCAAGTCAAGATCAGATTAGTTTTGCACAACTCTCTCAGTCCAATGTGGCTGGCTCACAATCAGCTCTCAGTTCAGTTCACTCCACCTCAACGAAGGAACAATCAATTGAATTCAGTTCGACTGAATTCTCCACGATACATTCTCGGTACACGGATACATAACTTATTGTCACAGAAGAAAGTCGAGACGACTTGCAGCCAAATTCATGTACATACTCTCTTATCTGGATCACTTACATTCTTACACCCAGTACATATAATATACAGTTGCACAATGTACTACATGTGTAGGTAGAAACGAGCAAGGTGAGTAGAGTATACGTTTAAGTATGTGAAGTGAGCCACCTTCTTTTATTTCGAATCGAACAAATCCTTTCAACTATTGTAAGTTCTTTCTCACTTTCACACAAATCCACTCAAGTGACATGCACAGAAGACAGGACACAAGTTCCATGAAGTTGAACAAGTTGAACTCGCGAACTTTCACTAAAACATGAGAAAGATGAGATTCGGATATATATTTTCCCTTTTCGTTACTTTTACTTTTCGAATTTTTATTTTGCAGTCAGTCAGTAGAAAATTTGTTTCTCTGTACTGTCTATGTATTCTGTGTTGAATTCGATCGTACTTGGTATATAAATAAATTCTACTCTAGAAAAAACTTACAAGAATACTTTAGGTTTATCTTTCTGTATTTTCCCTTCTTCTACGATTATACTTTTTTTTCCACAAACTTCATCCAACTATTTACTGTCCGTGTCTTGTCTCCTTTCTGTCTGTATTGTGTAGGTACAAAACGTTTTCAGTAAAATTTAAAACTTGTTCTTTGTCAATTTCTCTATTCGGTATTATAAATATTAAAATGACTTTTGCCCCAGTCGTGTGGTGCGGATGCAGGATAGTGAGTGTGTGGTGAGCTTTGCCAGAAAGAAGTTATAAAGTAGCGTAACGTGTGTGGCGTAATGTGTTGTGTTGACTGGCGGTGGTGAGAACAGAGTGACTGTTTGTAGTGTGCTTGTCGTTTCACAGCCGTGTTAATGAGAGGAAAGGTAGTTAGAGGAACGTATAGTAGTAACGTACGGTGTTTGTTTGCGGCTAGTTAGTAGTAGCAATGAGTAGGAGTAACTAGCAAGTAAAGTAGCTGTGGCCACAGGACAAGGAGCGTCACACTGAACAGTGGCAGGCAGGCAACCAGGTAGAAGCTAGGCCTCTCTCTCTTATAACCAGCCACAGAGCCAGGCAGAGGTCAGACGGAATATGATGATCAGATGGGCTCTGATATGGATACTATACTCGGTGTACTCTACACTCTGTTCTCTGTATACACAATACTATTATGATATTGTTATGTGTAGCCAGTCCACTTTCAGAGCTGTTTACTAGTTAATTTACTTACTTTGTCAGTTAGTCACTGTTAGTGTACTACATAGGCAGAACATGTGTGTATGTGTGTACGTACGTAGAAAAGAGCGAGAGTGAGAGCACAGAGGATATATTATTGAGGATGAGACGTGACTCTGTGTGGAATGGAAATAGTCTCGCTTACTACAAGAGTAAAAGGGTGATGTGTGATCTGCTGATGTGATGGTATTATGATTGCTTGGAGGGTAGTAGAGATAGTGAGTGGTCGGGTCGTACAGCGTGTGTGGGTACTGTGAGATGAGATGTGGTGATGTGATGCGATGGATGAGAGAGTGAGTGACAAAGTCTTGAGGGGTCACATGATCAATGCTATACAGCTACTCGTCGCTCCTAATGTAATCTTTGTAGTTGTGTAGTAGTGGTGTAGTGTTATTGTAAAAAGTAAACGGAACGAATAACAGCAGCGATAGAAATACAAGTGCTGCACAGAGCAATGTATGTAGTAGTCGTATATGTAATGTTAAATTGAATGTTCAAGCTGACTCTTCCACTCGTCTCTTGTACGTACGCAGTAACTAACAAATGTAATGTGTGTATGACGGTATGTCCTCCTCTATGTAATGTTATGTTATGTATGTAATGCAGCTCTATGTGGCTGTGAAGGTAGTGTGTGCTGGTGGTAGTAGTGGGTATAGAAATATATGTACTGCCTACTTACCAGTACACAGTGTGCAGTAGGTAAGTAAGTAAAGTAGTGAGTGTTGTTGTGTTGTTTGTTGTGTATGGTGAGTGTGTAATGTAATGTTGTTGTAAAGTATAGTCGACGGGTAGGTAGGTTGGTTGGTAGGTAGGTAGGTAGGTAGGTAGAGAGAGAGAGAGAGAGAAGAGGAAAACCAGCAGTTCAGCAATGTGTTCGCTGTTTATTGTGTATGTAACATAATGTTACGTAGGTTAGAAGGAGTAAAGTAGTAAGTGGTAGGTATTGTATGATGTTATGTAGTAGTAGTATGTGTACGTGTGTGTGTGTGCAATGTTAAAGGCCTAGGGTAGTCGTCTTGTAGGTAAAGTATGTATGTTAGGTTAAGTTAGTTGGTAGTAGTAGGTTGTAGAGGTAGGACGACGAGGACGACGATGCGATACGAGAAACGAGACAGAACAGAAGAAGAGCTGGAGAGCTGGTGAGGCTGTGCTGACTGTGGGATAAAGGTAGTAGCAGCAAAGCAGCACACACAGTATAGTATAGTATGTGTTTTGTGTGTGTGTAATGTTGAGTAATGTAGGTACATGTGTAGGGATCTGCTTACCTGCTTGTTGTCCTAATGTTTGGTGGAGGAGTTTGAAGTCGTTAGGACAAGCACTACCAGTGTTACTGTCGTAGATTCGGGTATGGT
>JABASC010003445.1:0-14147 GCA_019776185.1 Plutomurus gul
TTTACTGCCACCACTACTCGCCTTTACGTTGACTTCGTGCACACTAATTGTGAATGAGTAGCACATCATAAATCGTAACATAAGTAAGTGGCACATGAAGCTCGGTGCTGGTACACCAGAAACAAGAAGAGCCCATGGGTCTTGCTTGTTATCAGGGTTGGAACAATCGGAATGTGGGTTTTACGGATTTTAAAGGGTTTACCTAGAATTGCGGTAAAATTGAAAATAGGAGCCATTTTTGGTGGTTTTCCGGGAAAATTAAAAGTCAGAGGCAAGGTTTTTGGATTTTTAAGGGGAAATAAAAACAGCCAAGCGTAAAAATTAAAAATCCATTTTGTAATTTTCCAATTTTAGTCATTCAATTTGTGAATTGGAAAAAATAAACAAAGGAAGCTCTGTAAAAAATTTAACCCCAAAAGACAAAATGCACACAGTGAACCCTGGTTTTGTTGACTTCTGTGCGGTTCGGTTCATTAAGCGTCTGTTGGATTAGAATAGTTGTATGTAGTTTAGTTTAGGGCGGTGGAATCGGAGCTAACGATTCTCTCCGTTGATTGCTTACAACATGTAAACCACGAAACTTACATCATCATCGCTCTGTAGAATCACATGTCGTGCTCTCGCTGTCCCTGTCCCAGCACCACTACCATTAAATAATGGCCAGCAAATTTTTATGATATCATGACGTGACATTGTGACAAGGAGCTGCTCTGTTGTCGCACGAATTTTTAGCCCTATCGAAATACACTTGTGGAAGTTGTGGCTGTGCGAGTTGGAAGAAGGGAGCATGAGAACAGAAAAGTTGTTTCCTGTCGTAAATGTTTCTCCGCAGACTCAACGTTCAAATACACGTCTACCTAAATACTAGTGGTGATGGGCATCGAAATATTCCAATTATTCGCCAGTCAAATGCCCAGCCCGCAGACTGATGTTGCGTTTTTATTTTGAGAAAATTTTCGACTTGATTGGGCACTTTTTTAAAATTGGGGTTGGGGATTTTTTAAATTTGGACTGGGCTCGGCAATTTTTTAAATTTGGGCTGGACATTTAAAAAATATTTTGTGATGACATTTTTTCGGCAATTTTTTTGGATGGCCTGGACTTTTCATGAGTCAATGCCCACTTTCCTTTCATACCTACTACCTACAAATGACATGGTTCTAATATTCGCTTTCCTGCTGAATGCTCGTATCACCAACATCAAATTCTTGAATTCTATTTCGTGTAATCGTAGAAGGGACGCTGAGCATAATATTTCCATATAAAATTCTGAAACAACTAAAGTGGCAGGTGAAATAATTTTACAGCATTTAAACAATTCTGTCACCCTGCACGTGAAAGAAGCATTCTTTCTTAATTAGTTGTATTGCATTACATTTAATGTGAACAAACAAGAGCAGCTGCCCTTTTCGGCACACTGCATTTATTGTATGTAGACAGGCTGTGAATACAAGCCAAGATATGAAAAGTGATTAGTTTGTGAATTGTTATTCCAGCCAGGGTTTCGTAAATATAATTTTCTTGCTAAAAATCCCGTCAAAGTGGAAGATGAGATGTGAATAATGGGATTAATGTGAAAAATGTGTTGAATTCATAGCATGGAAAGATAGTTGATCCCATGAATCAGAATAGGGAGTGCACTGTGATAATAACATTGATCAGAGTAATTAATGCCACACCCGAAACCCTGGTTGTAGCATGGAGGTTTGTTATTTGTGGAGGGAAAGCGACGCACTTCAAGTGAATGGTGTTGCTAACGAAATGTTGATACTTGGAAAGCTATAAAATGAAACACGTATTTGTCTAGGAAATGACAAATCGTGCATTCGGTCGAATTTCGTGGCACAGAACACCGAAAACATACGTATGCAAAATTTAATGCTGTACTACACGATCGTAAAAGGCGAACTCACGAAACTGTAATCGCATTACAATTGAAAGTGTATGAAGTTTAAAATTTACTAAGCAAATAACCAGCACAGCACCACTTCCACTCACAAAAGCACAAAGTTCCACAAAAACTGACTTGACTCCAAACTTTACATTTGTTCCCCTATAAAACTTTCTTCGCAGTTCACTTTGTCCCCGTTGAAAGCAGTAAATAGACTGCACACCCAACTCTAAACCTTTTTACATTGCTAACTCAACTGAAGGTTGCTTGTGCTACAAAAATCTAAGATTTATGCATAATAATTTGCACGTTGCAAATTTTAAATTTGGTCGGTTATTCTAAACCGAGGACAAAACCATCCTATACCCTCCAAATTAAAAAATTAATATAGAAAGGATAGGGGAAGGAGGTGTGGCTAAATTGTGGCCCCGCACCAAAATACTTTTTCTAGATGCGCGCCTGTTCTAAACACAATATTATAATTTAATTTCCGTTAGGAGTGAAAAAATTTCGGCTGTTTTTATAAATCATTTTTCGCAAATTCGCACTTGTTTTTGCAATGTTTCGGGTGGGACCGGCAGTCTTTGTGGTTGGAGAAGTCGGATTGTGGTAGCAGTGAAACAATTTAGTTGATTTAGTGATGTTTTTTGAGCCAAGTTTTTATCCATTGTGTCGTGTGAGTGTGTGTATGCGTTGTTGCATCCTGTCCCGTGCCTCATTGTCGTCATAAAACATTGGCGAGGAAAATATGCGACAAGCACACCAGAAACCAATAAGACACCACAGAGAGACTTATTTGTTATCATAAGGAACTGGGAGACTCGACTGCTGCACAAATACTCACCCAACTATTAGCAACGTACAATTCCGTGTGCAAAGAAGTTTTCTTTTCGCAGTGGCGTACCTACTAGAAAAATATGGGGGTGAGGGGTTCGGTCCCATCCTATAAATGCTAATTTTGTACCACTTGGCCACTCCCTACTTAATTAATCTTCCTATTGTGTAATTTTTAAAACCTAGTGCAGTGAACACCCTTTCTCTGGACACGGCACTGATTTGTGAAGAGCAGAGCTGAGAAAGTGGAATGAATGTTGCTTGTAGATTGTAGGTAATATATTAGAATGAAGATTGTATCATGTAATCTACTAGCACACAATTTGACAAACTGTTTTATGGCCAAGTTCGCGCAACGTTGCGAAAAACTTTCTCGACTTATTCCTACATTCGAATGGTCCACAGGAAGCCATTGGACGACAGCAAATGGGAATGCACACGACGACGACCAAGACGACAATCTATTGCTGACATTCTACAGAAAGCGATGCCACTTCAACAAACTTCAATTCATTATCCCTTTCTCGTGCACGATTCTGCCCAGCCAGTCCATACATTTATATGTACACCGGATGCAGAATAATTCACGAAATAAAACTTAAACTACTTTTAGACTTTTGCAAATTCCAAGTCGGTCACCCAAAATATTATCCGCAACTTTTTATTATCCTTATTAGTGCAGGCTTGCATTTTTGCACATCTCAATAGGTTTTCCGCATTTCATTTCCAAGACTTTATCGTTCAATATTGATTCCGTCAGAATAAGGAACCATATTCTGCATTTTAGTATGCGGGATAATAGTGCCCCAGGGATAATAATAACTGGCATTTCAGATATTGTTTGAGAGTCGTCTAAAATTGTCCAAACCATACAACAGAATTTGCTAACCAAATCGATTAAACTCGCTCTTACATTTGTTTTTATTACAGTAAAAACATTTTTTAATATTCTATGACATTTAGTGTACCAATGTTTATTGAGCAAACGGGTGTCTATTTTACGTCACAGTAATTACCGAGATTATTTAACCGAATGGACTTTTCTAAGCACCACATAATACTGTTAGCATTGAAAAGAGACTGCAAGTTTCATAAAGAAAACCTTTCCAGCTAAATTCCCATCACAGTGGGATTTAATACTGTTATTTGTGATTAAATGTGATGGGATTAGTTAGTAGTCCCTATCCTTTAAAACGTATAGATCACACTAATTATAATCACACCAAGAGTCTCTTGGATCAAACATTTCAAAACATTTGATCACAGTAATTAATCCCACTGTGATAATCACAAGGGAAACCCTGGATACATGGTTAACATTTTGTATGGATATTATAGAATACAGGAATCGAGTATTTTTGAAAGTGTGTGCACGTGTCCGTAGAGTCTGAATGTGCAGCTGAAGTGTGCGATTGCATTGGCAATGGAAAGAGAAAGAAGGAGAAAGGAGAAAGAAAGAGAGAGAAAAGAATTGGGAATTGAGTTACAGAAGGTAGAGAGTGGAAACGAGATCAATCCTTATTCACTTGTGTCAAAAATCTATAAAATATAAAGTGAGCAGGAAGAAAGGACGCTGAGAGTCTTCTGAACAGCAATAGCTGCTGCTGTCTACTGAAAAGATATAGTTACTTATTGTTAGTTGCTGAACCGCGTCCTCCCTATTCCGTTGCCACTACAATGCCTAAAGTGGAAAAGTCGAAAGAAATTCAAACAAAACATTTCCAGATTTCATATTGAATTTAGGGAACAAGAGCAACAAGAACTTCAAGCCAAAAAAAAACACGATGACGGAAAATGCTCTTTCATTCTGCGTACACCTTTCGTCAAAAGTAATTGTTGCTCTGCACAATGAATTGCAGCTATCACTGGAGGACGGAAAGGCACGCACTAAAAATCGAAGTATGCTAAGCAGGACGTAAAAATGTCAATGTTGACACTTTAATTTTTGAAAATGTACCTTAAAAATTGGGATCTAAAAGGCTTTATTTAATTTCATGTTTTTAAAGCTTAGAGCTGATAAAATAATTCATTTTTTTGAATTTTTGGAGCAAAAAATTCAAGAGAAATTCGCAAAAACCTCCAAAAACTCATTAGTAGGCATTAAAATCTTAAAATAAGCATTTATGGTAGGAAATTTACGTTTTAAGCACAAAGCTCCGTAAAATAAGTATTAATTTTGCCAAAAACCGAAGAATACGCAACATGCAACCAGGGCCATAGGAAATCGTTTAGAATGAGAGTTTGCTTGCTTTTCCGGCCCCTAGCTATCACGTCAAATCAGCTTTGCGATAAAATAGCTGGCAGCCTTACGTGCAACTTGGAATCAAAAATGACAGCGTCAATTTCATCAAAGTGGAATAATAGGCCCCTTTCCTACAATTTGTCCATTCACAATCTCATTTATTATTTCACTGACTTTCTCTCTCTCTCTCTTTGAATTCAACAAGGTGGACAATAAGGTCAAAAATTTACAATGTCGAAACCGATTTATGAAATTGCCCATTTCAACCGTCCATCCGGAGAAAATGGACAAAACCTTTCAGTTTTTTGCAAAGATTTTACAAAGATATGGCTCAGGATTAATTGGAATTGGGTTGACCCATTTCTTGCGGTTAAATTACATTTCGTTAACCCACAAAAATTAATGAGAATTCTTCTTTGTCCTGTATTTTTCGTTTGTTATCATCTGTCTACAGCGTACACACACTTATGTATTTATAAATCGTGAAATTACATTTGAATTATTAATAACCACCAAAATTGTGCAATTCTGATTCTCTTGAAATTGGAATGTGGGAGAATGCAGCATACTTTTTTAAATTTAAATCAACGCGTATGCCACACAGAACTACAGATGGCCATTTGGTTGGTCCGAAAGCCACTAGAGAATTGTTTAGCATCCGGATCCAGAGAATTTTCGAAGGCCGGATGCCCAAGGTGGAGGTACCCCATCCATGAACAGCGGATATTTTAAATTTGTTTTAGCTCATTTTACAGATGATACATTAATCACGCGATTAAATAAGAAAAAGTCTATTTTTTTAACCCATCCCCCATGATATTCTTCCTTATCATTCGTTATCAAGGATCCTCTAATTAGTTCTGACAATTAGCCTGAATGTGTATTCCTCTTACTACCAACCAACAAGATCATATTGCAAATGATGCCCATCTTGGATTTATGTGTGCATTCACAAAAGATGGTGGCTTTAGGAAACAGTGGGAACTTTCGTAGAATTGAAGTAATAGGGTTGGATGAACGTGTGGGCTAAGACTTAACGACCCGGGCCAGCTTATGGCAGGGTCGTAGCCACCATGGGCACGGATGCACATTGTCCCCCCAGAACTTCTCAATATATTTAGCAGTAATTTTCAAAAAAAATGCCACTCCTGCCCCCTTGTCTCCCCTGTGATTACGCCACTGGGTATAGAAATATATTGTTTATTTTTCGAGCGTAGGCGGTGGCCCAGGGAATCTTTGAGAGGATCGAAATAAAAGTGTAAGTAGTTAGGAGGAAGGTTTTGAGAGAATAGTGGGCCGGACAGGAAGTCCTCATATTTCACCTTGTTGTCACTTTCCCTGCTAAGAGCCTTTTACGGTCTCCCTTCCACGGACTCTCTCTCTCTCACTCGCTCTCTCCCTCCGACTCACTTTAACTCTATATACTGTATTTATTTACTACTCTCAACATCTTCCTTTGTATCTTTTCGACTCAATCCCAAAACAAAACTCTCCCCACACAGCCGCTCTCTTAACAAAAAACACGGAGTAATCCTCAGTTGTTTGCAATTACCTAGGATTTCTCATTCCGCAACAAAAATACTAATTATTTACTTATAAAAAACCACGGTTTCGAATGATTAATGTGATTATCACAGTGCGTGATTAATGTAACAAATTTGATTTACTAGATAACCATGTTATAATATTCTGTCCTTTCGATTTTATGAATTATTCACATTTCTCACATTAATCCCATCACTCACATCACATCTACCGTGGTGGAATTTGTATAAAGAAAGTGTGATTTAAGAACCAATTTTATCTTTGCACATGGAAAAAGTCTTCTGTTTTCATTTTAAGATCAGGATAAAAAAGCGGTGGATCGTCTACAGATCAGACGGTAGAAAAATCTCAGGCTGTTATTTTAAAAAGTCTTGAGTTGTGAAAGATTTGGCTTTTGAACAAACAGACGGTGAGTATCTGCTGCCTATGATAACAATTTGGTATTTTTCCTGCTGACTTATGAAAGCATTTTATCAGAATGGAATATTTGACCAATAAAGTAGGATTAACTCCCATCCCGAAACTGAGCACACTTCCGCCTCACCTTCCGCTTCACCTTCCATTCTCAATCTCAAATATTTCCATATCTTTTGTTGAAAAATAATTCCCAAAGAAAATAGCCTTGCATTGAAATTGCTTAAATCTCCGTTACAGGATTATTTTTTCTAATTCGACCATGCACCTGGCCGAAAAGGATGAAAATCCCATCTGGATCCTACATCCAACGCAGCAAAGACCTGATCATTAATATTCTCGGAATAAGTACACCGTTTTGGGCAGCTTTTTTTCGATCTTGATTTCAAAGATGACTTGGCGATCCTTTGGTCAACCAAAGTAGGAATTGCGTAAAACGCGGTGCGTTAAAGTGATTTAAAGTGCTTACAGGGATTTGTACGCAGTGCGTAAAATTTAAAAAATTGTATTATTTAACATACCCCTGTATTGCCTTGCGTTTAGCGCGCCGTGTAAAATGCAGTGCGAAAAACTGCATTAAAGCGCGTAGAATGATTGGAAACTGTGTACGTAATAAGCGATTCCTGAGTAACTATTGAATTTTTTGAAGTACTTGCGGACTTTCCTTCATAAAAGGAAGAAAATATATCTGCTCGTATTGGAGCAATGTTGATTTGGCCAAGGAGACGACCAGCAGCAGCAGCAGCGAAACTACAGACAGGGCCGAAAGATATTAATGGAATAGAAGAGTGAGGGTTAGTTCATAAAGTGCGCAATGCAATAAACGTCGATTTGAAATGTCCCACTCCGTTAGGTAAAAGGGGTGGCGCTACATATTATGATATATAAAACTAATTTACAGCCCCAAGGTAAGTTGGAATAGAAACGTCCCACCCTTTACAGGTAATTCATACAAAATATCATTCAAACATCAAATTGAATTCAAAAATCTGTCCTCCCGACCCTCGACAAACGCTACAATACCCCTGAAAACGCCCGTACCCTTTATAGGAAAACTGAAATTTGTTTTGTCCAAGGACCTTGACTCCCCTGCCCCTAAGCATTACGTACTTTATGAATGACCCTGAGTAGGTTCTTGTCCCATTTGTGGAATGCTTAGGCCTTTTTCATCGGGTCTCTCGTCCTGCATCCGAACTCATCTGCGAGTCACACGGTGCAGATTAACTTCCATACATCATATAGACTTGGCTTTAATAAATTGTCGGCTCTGTTCCACATTTTTCTCAAATTTAATCTCGCAGCTCCGTGTCTCCCTTCTTATCGAGCACAGCCTCCGCTCCTCTCTTACTTACGCTTAGCTTCACCTACAGCCTTACTCTCTGCATTATAAATCCTGGTCGCACAACAACAGCCCTTCTAATAAAACACGCTTTTTCTTATATCTTTATATTCAGGGGCGTACCCAGCCTCTGGGGGGCCCATCGCCCCCCTGTCCACATCAAAAAAATTAACTTGGGTTCGTGGTGTAGCTAAACTAACATAGGAAGAATATGATGCACCATCGGCTCCCACCAAATACATTTTGTGGGTACGCGCCTGCTTTATATGAATGTAGATATAATATGCCAAGCCACTACGTTAAAGGAATATTTGGCCGTCCTTATACGCAGCTAGCAGCCAACACGCATATCAACTTGATATTGCTTTCAACGTATTACGTATTTGTTCATTTAAAAATAGAACGGGTGAATGTACATGCTGTTACTTTTGCGAAAACAGCGGAAAAAGAGAATATTGATTTTTTCGGACGTTCTACTTTCTCTAACACTTTGTAAGTCACAATTTTTGTCAGATTTAATCGTAAATGAGTTGTTAGTTAACTACGAAGTAGTTTGAACTCAATTTGTGTGCCACACCGTGCAGACAAGCGCATGCGCATTGAGAAATTGTCCATTTTAAAGATATTCCCGTTTAATTTCGACTGTCGTTATCTGTGCGATCATTTTTCCACACTGCAGGTTCTCTGTGCACTCTGTGCCTTAATTTCCAGGGATCGCATGCAAACGTTTAGTTAATCTCGTTTGTATCGCACGACTTGTTCGCAGTAAGTCGCAGAGCGTCCGTATTGTTCGTGTACAAATTTTTTTTCCATTTAGGATTTTACATGGAAATTGAGAGAATAAATATTCTCATTCGTTTCATTTTTGGAGAGAGAGGGAGATTTATCCCCGTGAATGGTATTTGCACGGACCAGTGAGCACAGAGTGAGTGGCCATATGGGTGAGCACTGTTTAATGTGATTATAAATGAAGGATGTGGATAAAAGGCGGATACGAAATTCTGAAGGAATTAACGCTCACCGCAGAAAGGGAGAATACATTGAATTTACATTGAATGAACGGGTTGCTGTTTAAAATGCATTGCTTACTTAAATTTGTTACTAACCAGGGAACCAAAAAAAACCCACCTAAGGGTTTTTGGGTTTTTTATTTATTGATACTAATGAGGAAACCTAAAACCCCGACCGGTGGGTTTTTGGTGGCTTTTTACTTATTTGATACTAACCAGGAAATCACAAAACCCACACGTGCGTTTTTGTTGGCCTTTTCCTTAATCGTTACTAACCGGGGAACCCCAAACCCCCAGTAATGGGTTTTTGGTTTGCCTTTTTGGTAATTTTTTTTGGGGGGGGGGGGGGTGTTCGAGATGATTGTGTACACGGGATAACAAAATACATTGTTCCAAAAACTCATTGGGTGGGGCTTTTGGGTTTCTCGGGTCGGATTGTTGTAGAAAACCCACGGCCCAAATCACAAGGGGCGGATACCCTGCTACTAACTGGCTTTGCATGTTTCCTTGGTGTAATCATGGTGAGGACTAATTCACTTGGTATCATTGTGGCCCACTCACTCACTCACTCACTCACACTTGTCAGTGCACAGTGCATGTACCTAGTACATATTATATAGTGCGTATAAATATTTCCAAGGTTCATTTTGAATCCGTGCACAAAATTAAAGTGAATTTTTGGAAGTCAAAGCCAATTACAACATGAACAGTCCCCCCTCTCTCATTAAATTCTAATTTCTCATCCGCCAATTATTTAATGCTTGCCCACCACAATCCAGAAATGACAGACTTGTTGATAATTATTTTTGTGACGGACACGACCAGAATTCTCGTCAGCGAGGGGAGAAAACACAAACACGCCTTTTACGCCTACACCCATAGTGTTGCGTTTTTACCACTGGTATTTAACAATGTGGTAAAAACTATATCTAGTATAGACGCCATTTATGGGAAATATTGTGTAAACATAATTTTCACCACTAAAAGTGGTAAAAACCGGCAAACGAACTTTTTACCATGTAGTAAAAACCATAGCCTGCTATACAGCCTATTCCTTTATATTTGGATTTATATTGTAAGTAGTATAAAAAGTGCAAAACACACTTTATTATTATTTGTAGAGCAGAGTGAGCCAGTGGGTGAAAATGTATTGTATTTTGGACGATGTATAAAAAAGATGTTTGAATGTTGAATTTAGTTGATGGAGTGCCGTGTGGTTCATTTTAAAGGAAAGGAAGTCAGATCACGTTACAGTATCTCTTAGGAAATGGAGTCACTTTATTGGGAAGAACTGTTCACGGTGTGAAAGTAGACGGAGATTGTGAATTCGTTGGTGGCTGTAATAAATAGGCGGAACGAGGAGAAAGACCTGCTCCTAAATGAGAGCAGACAAACTAAAGCACTCGTATAAAAGTATGACCATTATAGCGGTGAGAGTGAAAGAGTGAAAGCAAAGTGCCTTCACAGACACACATACACACATAGCCGTATAGGAATACACACACAGGGAAAGGTGTATAAGCGGTGAAAGGGAATCGACTTTGAAAGTTGGAAGAGAAGAAGAGGCGAAATCTTGAGATTTTCACCAGATCCTTTTATGTGATGCGGCTTTCCTTTAAATGAGATGAGAATGGAGAGATGAGAGTTGACAGAGGCAGGCGCTCAAATCTCGGCTCATCCAACGAATACCATTGTGCACAATCCCCAAACCGTCTTTACGCTTCTTTACAATATTAATACCTGTAACAATACCTTCGCTTTCACTCTCACTCACTCTCACTCTATCTACAGGCTGCACATTTTCGCCCCTTTCTCTCTCTCTCACTTTCTCACTTTCTCCTACGCATCAATTGCTGTTTATTTTCCTGTAAGGGAAATGCAACAATAGCGATCGTCAAGTCAAAGTGTCTATACAGTTCATAGAACAGCTCTCTCTCTCTCTCTCTATACACACTTTCTCCAATATGATCGCATTTCCTTTCTCTATATTCCAGAATATCCATGTGCACCAGCACACACCACCAGGGTTCCTAAATCACAATTTTGAGCTAAAATCCCATCACAGTGGGATTAAATGCTGTTATTTGTGATTAAATGTAGATCACATTAATCACACCAAACGTTTAAAAACATTTGGTCACAGTAATTAATCCCACTGTGATAATCAAACCCGAAACCCTGAGTTCCACACGTATTACTATGTGTACATGGGGAAAGTTGACTATAGGAAGGAGAGAAAGCGTGTGTGCAGATATTTTGTGTGAGAGCGAGGAGCAAATAGGGTCTGAAGTGTATTTGAACGGTTTTCGATATTTCATAGATTGTGTGCTGGCGTTGGGGGCTGGGGGCCTAAGTGAAGTCAATAGCTATACTATTTGGAAGATTGATGCAGCTTTGATATTGAGTGCTGTCATGTCTTCTTTTCTTCCAGTGCTGTCATGTCAGTGTTTGTATGCTGATAGATGGAAGGCTTTCTCCTTGGCTCATTGCCTCTTACCTTATATATTGACATGACACTCAACTCGTAGATCAACAAAAAATATTTTCTCTACTTTCTCTTTTTCTCACTTATTTGCACTCCACATACTATTCTCATCTACTCGACAAATCTCCTTCCGTCCCTATCACAACCTCCTTTACCCAAGTGCTCTCTCACACAGAATAAATAAATGCTAGTCCACTCCCGCAGGCCTTACAAACACTTTCTCTCTATCAACTGTCTAACTAAAAGTGGGGCCATGTTTCACGCCCCACATTGTAAAATGGGCTTTTACAAATATACTAATAATTGTGTCATACATTAAAATATTATTCTCAATTTTTCTGTACCGGAAACAATTAATTAAAAAAATTAAATAAAAAATTTAGTCGCATAAAAATTTGCAGGTGACATTGGCCCCCAGAAAGAGTAGGACGCTTTCCCACGACTGTAAAATTGGAATGGGGAAACGATGTTAAGCGAAAATCGTGAATTGGCGCATAAACACATGAGCAGAAAGCTGTAAGCAAAACTATTACGAAGACAGCACGTTCACAATGTAGTAATTCAATAGGGTCGTTCTGTAGCAGACATTGGTCTATATCACTGCAAAATCAAGCTAATTCGATGGAGCATTAGATATGATGGTGAAAGCAGGGAGAGAGAGAGAAAGCGATCGATCTGGTCTTGCTCTGCTCGCTCTAATCCTTTGTCAATCATTTTATCAACGAATCGACTTGCGAGTATAGAGTGGAAAAAATGCCTGGCAGATCGATAAGTGCTGTTCAGCAGAAAAATATTTTCTCTTGCTACCGATTTCGATTTTTTGTCCCATTCCTAACAACTACCTCCATTTTCTAATAATAGACATTTTCTCTCTGCCTTTTCCATAAATCCTTTGTAATCGAGCAGTCTGTCTATGCAGACGCGTATCTAGAAAAATTATCTGGTGGGGTTAACCTATCCTTCTTATGTTAATTTAGCTGCACCTTTTTCACTGTCAATTAAAAAGTGGGGGCTGGGTCCCCCATAGGCTGGTTTCGCCCCTGTGTCATAGTAATACCGAAATGTGAGGTAGTGAAAGTATTCGTACTTCTTCAGTACATACTTACAGTGAGATAATAATATAGTCGCTGTGGAGTGAGTTCATCAAAGATTTCATTAAATTGTCGCATTTTCCGGTTGCGCCGAGTGAATTGGAATAAACATTAGTGTGTGCATTGGGATATTAGGCAGAGTATGGAAATATCAGTCCAATTTCGTTTGTAATGTGTAATAAATGAAGAATAATGAAGACATGTCTATTTTGAATAAATTCTAGCCCAGACTCGGGGCCCCCGCTACTTGTGAGTATATTTATATAGTTGATCCACTTTCACAGCGAAAAGAGGAAAAGAGAAAGTGCAGCCGAAAAGAAGTTTTCCATAGACAAGAATGTCTCTGTTCTCCTTTTGCAGTTTAATTTCACAGTTCGGTAGCCCATGAAGAAATGGAAGAGGGGATTAGCATAATATTCTTCAAAAAAGATACTTTCCTTCAATATTCTTTTCATATGTGTGCTTCTGCCCTATAGCCGCCTATCCCCGCAACTGCTTATGACTTATACATGTGAACGTACAGCAGTGCATCAGGGAATGTATGCATAGCCAATGAGTACGCATTACGGCAGATTCAATATATACCACTACGAGCACTAAATGTATTCATGCATGCATTGATATTCATATTGGCAAAGAATATGCACGTGCATAAGTACACATGAACTCCTATAAGCTAACCACCACTACATACTCTATCACATCATCATAATGAGTCCTATCTCCGTCCTATCACTGTCCCAGTGTGCCGTTTTTACCACTGCCATTTAACAGGGTGATGACAATCCTCACGCCATCTATGGGCAGTGTTCCAATGTGGTTTTCACCACCTGGTAAAAATATAATTTTACAAAACATTAGTATTCACGTACAATCATTTAAGTTTATACATCATTTTATTCATTTGACAACAATTAATTATGTACAAAGGTAAAAGTATTCTTTTTTAAGCTTATAATTCCACAACCTTTAAAATTTAAAACTGTATGTAAGTATTGAATGAATTCGAGAACGACCAAAGATTTTGATATCTCTTCAACTTTTGTTATTATACATTGACTAAGCACGTTCTCCAATACGTTCTTCCACTATTTACCGTTTTTACCATTTTTACCAGGTGGGTGGTATAAATAGAACCCGGGTGGTAAATAGCGAACTATGTCTATGGGAAATATTGTGCAAACATAATTTTAACCACTAAAAGTGATAAAAACCACTAAACCTGTGATTTTACCGGTTACTTCAAATTGAAATCTGGGTGAAATTTAAAAATCCCTCATTTTGTTACAATTTTAA
>JABASC010003446.1:0-14147 GCA_019776185.1 Plutomurus gul
ACTTACCACCACCACCACCATAGCCTCCACCTGTTATTTCAAATTTTTGGTTTAGATATAGGATTTGTAATACGTTACTACTAATTTTAAATTTTCACTTTATAGTTGAGATATGGTTTGTAATAAAAATTTCGCCAGCGCGAGTAATTTTAATCTGAGAAAGGTTCAAGTTCATATGGCCTACAGGAATCAAACCCATGATTAATCGCTTTCCGGGCTACTCCACCCACCTCAAGTCCAACACTATAGACTTTCCGGGTACGGAGTAGCCTGGAAATCGAAAAATCACTGGTTCGATTCCTGTACATAGTCCATACGACATTTAAATTTCTCTAACAAAACTCCTACGCAGGCAAAATTTGTATTAGAGATTGAAAGCAACAATGACCCCAGAGCAGGGGTACTTACCACCGTATCCACCTCCTCCTCCATGACCTCCATGGCCCCCACCTATAGGCAAAGTATTGTAAATCAGTTACAGTACTAGGTGCAATGCTAAATCAGCTCCTATCCAAAACTGTCTCTAGCATCAAGTGCGTCACTGCCTGAATTAGAGTGAGTATTAATTTAAATAGAAAAACACTTAGGACATAAAGTCCATGTAAATGCTAACCCCATCCTCTTCCAAAACCACCGAAGCCTGAAACACACATTATCCGATTTAAATCCAAAATTAAATAATAGTTTCTGATTGATCAAGTGGAAAAACTCGGTAGTATAATAATTGATTGTTTCATATATGAGCCAACTGTAAGTATACTCGCAGTTCCTGCAAATACGACGAACAAAGGCTCCAAAAAACTGAACTAACCTCCTCCGAAGCCTCCATAACCTGAAACAATAATTGTAAATCATAAGTGTCTGACGGTTATAACCGTTATTTTAAATATCCGAACAAAGCTATGGAATTGAATACAAGCTGGTTTTGTAAAAGTAAGAAAACAAATACAAGGATGGGTGCACTTACCCCCTCCTCCACGTCCGCCTCCCCCATAACCACCGCCTCCGTACCCTCCTGTAATTAAAAATTTGACAATGATTTTCGTTTGTCACTGCCCTATTAATATAACCACCTCAAAAGGATTAAATGAAGGAATTGGGCTGAGTAGTGAAATTTAGAAAAAAAGTGTGCTTACCTCCTCCTCCTCCTTTTCCATAGCCACCTCCCCCACCACCTGTCGAAACACATGAGAGGATTAATGTTAGACCTAGCGCTCTACCCGGGTCGGGCGGACGGTTTCAGTGACCGTTACCGGGTCCTAACGGTTCCGTTAAACTTTTGTAATTATTCGGTTAACCGATTTTGCAACCGAGGAGATTGGGTTCACTGTGAGGTTTGTGTAAGAGCGCAAGGTGAGAATTATCGAACGTGCAAGCACAAACTAACGTTCATTTAATGCATTTTACATTACATTTGATGTCTAATGATTCTATATTCAGATATCAATAAAGACCAAAAGAATTTAAAAATAATTATATGTGACGTTTGTATAACAGCGCAAGGTGAGAATTATCGAACGTGCAAGCACAAACTAACGTTCATTTAATGCATTTTACATTACATTTGATGTCTAATGATTCTATATTCAGATATCAATAAAGACCAAAATAATTTAAAAATAATTCTGCCAAATGTGATGTAGTAGGTATCTCCATTAACTGTAACCGTAACAGGAAAATGTTGCATAACCGGTTACGATTCGGTTATGCTTTGTAACCGAAACTGAAATAGCACAAAGGGTGCGCAACACAATTTATCCGGCTCATTGTTTTCTCCCTTTCGTTCATTTGAGCAGAAATTAAAGTGCAAACGTTGCATTTGGTCTTGGCTTGGAACGTGTGACTGCCGCTTGTTGAACGATGTAATGCGAACCAGGCGACCAATTTATCCGGCTCATTGTTTTCTCCCTTTCGTTCATTTGAGCAGAAATTAAAGTGCAAACGTTGCATTTGGTCTTGGCTTGGAACGTGTGACTGCCGCTTGTTGAACGATGTAATGAGAACCAGGCGGTTAAGCGAACGAACGCCAGCTCCAGCCTGAGCTGGAGAACGGCAATCTCCAACAATTGCAAAACAGTTATAACCTACGCGGTATTCGCTTAACCTATTGGATTCTAGGAAATTTTTTACTTTTACCGTAACCACCACCGCCTCCAGAGTATCCACCACCACCCCCTCCGGAATATCCACCCCCACCGCCCGAATAGCCACCTCCTGAAAAGAAATACCATGTAAAATAGTCCAAACAGACCATCGAGGAAGATTTGTGTTACGGTTTACCTCCTCCACCCTTTCCCCCGCCCCCATGTCCACCTAAAAAGAATTATAAAGTGATGTAGACGCAGTTACGATAAGACCACTGCACAGTTATTTCCACTTTTTATTTATAAATGGTTGAATCAATCATATAAACAGTTTGCCAACTGTTTCAGCTGGTAATATCTTAATTCCAGCCCGGTGTAAATTTGGAATTAATTACATTGTCGGAAATTTAGTGAAATCAAATGGAATGATTGACTGTTCCGCCCTAGTGTGAAATGTTTATTGCAGCATTCTTATAATGACTGATGAAATTCCAAATTTCACGCAAAATTAATTTTTTCACAGTTCTATTTAACCTTTCCAACATAATCTACACCTTACCCGTCATTTAATGCAAAATTGAATCCGATTCTACCGAAAACGTAACGCTAGATTTTATCATGTATAACTATAAAAAGTTTTTGAACGAAAATCTGTCAAGTTAAAAGTAAGACCACATAAATTCCAAACACCATCTAGAGTTTAGTGGAATTCAACCAGTAAATTTCATCAACCAATGATGCCAGTGGAATAATACCATCGGAAACCCTTGTTGTTTGTAGTTGGGGAGAGTGCTGTCGGATGGCTACAGCTATCCATTGGAAAATCGTAATTATTTCAACCCTTGCTACTTTTACCTGAATTATTTCATTTAAACAAACATTGTCAACATGAAATGCGCAACGAAATATTTTTAACATCCGTTACGATGAATTTTTTAAAAGTGATTTTGGAGTCCAAAATCATTCCAAAGTAAATTTTCATTGGTTGACAGAATCTTTCTTTTGAGCCGTTCCCGCAAACCTTGAGAGGTAAGAATTTGTGACACATTCTACAGGGAAAGATTAAAAACGTCTATGGTGCGTGGGTGTGTCGCCCGGAAAGCGAAAATCACAGGTTCGATTCCTGTAGTCCATACGAAATTTTTAATCTATTCTCTATAAAAAATTTGCTCACGTTGGCTGAAAATTTGTATTAAAAAAAGCATACCTTTTTTTGCTGTTCCCTGCTGATAAATACAATGTAAAAAATAACACGAAATCTTTCAATGAATTATGAAAATTATTTAAACACGAAATCTGCCATCCGACCGCACTCTCCACTACCATACATGTAGTTATGAAACCATGCATAATTGGTTTGGAAATTTAACTGTACAAATGACAAATACGAATCTTAATCTAGATTGACTCGAGTTTTCAACTATGCAGAGCTTCATAGTATTATCGTACTAAAATTGGCTTCCCCAATTTTGCGACTGTTATGCTGAACACCAATGTTTACAGCTGTTACAAATTGTCATAATGTCTGGGCAATGCAGAGGGTCAAGAACAGAGCAACGAACCTCCATAGCCGCCACCAAGACCGCCCCCGCCGTAACCTCCATGGCCTCCACCGCCACCCCCATAACCTGGAAGTTGGAACAACAGCGTTAAAAGGTGACTTTCAACCGAGCCATCGGGGATCCTGGAAGCACCACAGACCCTTGGGAAACAAGCCGAACAAAGAGAAAGGTTCCCTGTGTCTGGAAAAATAGGAACCGGCCACATGGGCCAACTGCGAGCCTCGTGCTTCCACTCGCCCGGGCGTGGCTTGGTCTTTCCCAGCCACGCCACGGCGTGCCCAGCCTACCTACCTCCACCGCCGCCGCCGTATCCGCCTCCACCATGACCTCCTCCCCCGAAACCGCCGTGTCCACCGCCCCCATGGCCACCCCCGCCATAACCTGTAACAGGCACAAGAAACAGCGATTAACGGAGGCTCCAAGGGAATGAGGGGAAACACGCTGCATCGTAGTGTTGTACTGTAGCTCCACGTTTCCTAAATACCGTGCCAAAAGGCACGTTCAGTGTAAGTGTGCGGTGCTATTTCATTTAGATTTTCGGTTCTAGTGCCGTTACCGTTGCGATACGGTTCCGTTCCTTCGGATGAATGGCTGGCATTACGAATATGTACTGTGCCTTTTACTGTACAATTAATTGGGCCTAAGTAAACTTCCTGTCAGAATCAATAATTCTCTTTCGGTGACACAGGAAACGATTTCTTACTTAAATCGAGGAATGGGCCTTAATTTGAATTTTGAGTGTCTTTAACTTGTAAGTCCATGTTTTCCAGGGATGGAAAAAACCGTGGGAGTTTTAATAATAAAACCCACCCATGGGTTTTGGTTTTTTTATGTTCCAAAGTATACATAAACATATATACATATGTATGTACATGTATTATACAGAATACTATATGATTAATGTTATTCATTAACCACATGCAAAAGAATTATTTAGCTCAATTATTTAATGTAGTCAAGCTTAAGAAATTGATTATTGCCTTTTGAATAACATTACATGCTATCTGCATGTAATTCATTAATAGATATAATTAACATAATTACTCTCAAATATTTCAATTGGGCAAACGTTAATACACAAAAATACTTTCAACTGCTAACATAAAAACCCAATGGGGTCCGGTTTTTGAGTCTTTGTGGGTCGGGTTTTTTGTTAAAAAAACCATGAAATGCCGCGACCCATAAACCCAGGGTCGCCATCCCTGATGCTTAAGCATAAAGGAATAATCACTGATCAATTGAACAAATCGATGATATCGACTCGATATAACACCAATTCTACCTTAACTGTCTGCACAGTTAGATCTAAAAGAGAAGTTTAAATGCAAATGCTGTGTTCGAACTTTTCCGGTCATTTTCCTGACTGAAATAATTCATTACTTAGTTAGTTTCTACGAAAGTTTAAGTTCGAGTTCCGTTTCGTTACACCAATATAAAATTTAAGGTTCGCGTTCCGTTCCAATACCAAGTTCAGTTCATTAGTTCCGGCACTACACCTAGAACGAGAGTACAACACCATTACAGAGCGCGAGAGAAACCCGGTTGGGCAACAGTCGTGCCGAGGACCTTACCTCCGTAGCCGCCGCCTCCCCCGTGGCCTCCCCCTCCATGGCCGCCACCACCACCGCCATAGCCCCCTAGACAATACAACAAACAACCCCATTCAGACGCCAGTTCCCGAAAACCGCTGGGGGTTACAAAACCGAATGCATTGTTACATATTCCGCCCAGAAGGGAGAGAAATCAAAAATGTAATGCTAGGAAGGAAGGTCAGTGAAATCACCTAGTGATTTCAGCACTCATACTACCTACCTTCTACCCGCAGTCTGCCTGCCTAATCTAAAAGGGTACATACGCTTCGGCCGTGTGGGAAAGCAAAAATGGAGTGCTACGATTCTGTAACAGAGTTTTACATAATCTTTGGAGTGGTTCAACAAGCCTGTAGTTGAAGCACTCGATGAGCACTGTGCCAGGGAAACTGGCTCAAATTGACCAGATTTCTCTCCCTTTACATGCGTTAGGCATTAAATATTACCTCCTCCACCGCCGAGGTAACCTCTTTTAACTCTGGTGAGATCGGAAGCCGGAGAACCGCTTAATGTCAGCTCCACGACAGAAAGTAGACACGCGGCCAGGATCTATGTCAAACAATAAATGAAATATATATATGTTGTAACCCTTTCACATTTACAGATCCCTGGTTCCTTTATTGATGCGTGTGTTGTATGAATCCGTACCGCTGATTTCATGATGAAAGAAGTTTGGGGCACTTAGAAAAATTCCCAGAAGAACAAGATTACACACAGACAACTCTCACAGTCACCACCACTTTTTTTTATTAACTGATCACACAGAGAGAATGCTAAACATTGACTGAGAGAAGAATGGGAGTAGGAAGACTTTATATATGGCTAAAGTCCCCTATTTCTTACAGCTCTGTTAGGGATAGCAAAGGTATATTTACAGATACGAGCACCATTTGACGGCTAAAGAGCTATTAGAGCTCGAGAGATACTTTCCCTTCGTAATTCACTTTTTATCTGTGTGCTGTAGTTTGATTTGATTGCACCTGTCACAATTAGTTGTTGCAGAGGGTACCTGTTGCTCAAAGTATATTTAAGTGTTTATTGTCTGCTCGGACCCACCACGATTAAACAATATAAAGTATACCGCACGACAAGCATAGTGTAGATGTTAAGTAGAGATTTGCAAAGTTAATTGTAATTATGATCGCCTCTCGGTCAGATTGACATCTACCTGCTAGTGACTTAACAACTTTACTTTAAATTAAGTAACTATCAATCGGCTACTCAAATAAAAAGCAAATCGTTTCTGTTGCAGGATGTTAAGATGATGCAGTTGCACGGGGTACGGTTATACTATGCAATTTCCGGCACTTACTTTCTTAGTGTTTAGCATAGGCGTATTTGCTGCTAATTTGCTGTGTAAGTTCTGGGGAAGTGGTTTTAAGATTTTTCAACGTTAATTACAGTCGTTGTTATTTGTTGTTTCTGTGTAAACAAATATTTTGTATAAGACTCTATTAGGACACACTTTGTGTCCTAATTTGCCTAAAAATTGCATAGTGCGTTCTATTGGAAGGGAAGGTGCTTTGCTAATCTACAGTGCAGAGAGTACCTGTGGGAACATTTATTTTAGTAGTGAGCTGTCTAGGCTGTAAAAATGAAAGAAATGAACAAGTTCCTGTCTGTTGCAATTTGGAGCTGTGTGATGAATTAGAGCTTCTTAAAGAGTGAATGCGTCGTGGCATGAGGTGTTCTTTAGTAATTTCGTCTCGAACACTACATTATCGTAAAGTCAACATAATGAACAGAGCACAGAATCTTTCATTGTCTCTCGCGTGTTGAGCCGTGTGAGCGAGTGCTCTGATTCTCAGTTTTGTCGACAGAATGAGAAAGTTAGGTTGACTTCGTCCGCAGCAGTCGTGTCTTCCGGATTAGCATTCGAGCCAAAGTACACAAATAATGGCAATAGTCAAATGTATTTATGTAACACAACGTTCTATTATTATTAGATTCTCGTATCATTTACATTGTCGTCCTTATTGTTATTGTTTGTAAAAAAGTAATTAGAGTTGAGGGAGATTTCTCTGCGTCTTCGTCGTCGTTCCACAGGTATTGTTCCAAGAAGAAAAATTCAAACAGATAAATAAAACGCTGAATAAACTACATAATGTTATCTACCACCACCATTATTGCTCTTTACCACTGCGAGCATGAGTGACAAATTGGATAATTTCATTATTACATAGCTGGTTACTTTGTAGACACTCTAGGGTAGATAATTTGGTGGATGGTGTGTGCAAGAAGGTTTTTATTAGTAGTTATAGAGTAGCAGTAGTACCTTCCTGTATAAAATAAGTGACAGAGTTGCTGGCGAAATAGTTAGAACTGTGAGTGTGAGGTGATGCAGAGTAATTAGGGTAGCTGAAGTGTAACGATTTCTTTATTTGTAGATAAATGCTGCCTTTTACCTACCTTTGTGTGTCTTGCTTTGCATTGGCTTTTTGTGTTTGGGTGCCTTACCAGACGTAAGTGAGCTACCTGTCCAAATAAATACGTTAGTAAAGTGCAACTAATGGGATTTGTTGCAGCTGATAATTGTTTTCAGCAAACTTTGACATCCGTCATATTCTGAACTCTCTGCTACACAGTTGCTAGTTAAGGAGTCGAGTACATTGTAATAGTTATTCAAACATTGCTCTAGTAGTTACTACATAGGATGGGAGACCTAAATCACGATAGTGGAGTCATCAAAATCAATTGTACTATGCAATATCTTGCTGTGTAAAATCTGCAATGCTACTACAAACGTTTATGTACTATAACAACAAGAAAAATTAATTTAAAGATAGCAATCTTCTGCAAATTGAATTCTGTCGAGTACATAAAGCATCTATACTTACTATGTATGTATATGAACATAGAAAATGTTATTTGTGCGCTTTGTTTGAGTAAATGTATAACAAAGCCGTTTGGTAGCCACAAGTAGGTGTGAATTGTGAATTCGTGTGTGGATGCACTAACTAAATTTTAGGTAAAAAAAAGTAAAACTGCTGCGCTGGGGACGGCTCATTTCTATCGTTTTCCTCCTCGACACAGGTCAGCTGAAGTGCCAAGGAATTATTCGATTTCTTTCATGTATGCACATACAAATGTTCGTTGTAATAAAGAGGTAATAACTTGGCTACTAATTACCAAACGTTTACATCTTAGATTGGAAAGCTGGCGAAATACGATGGAAGCGAGGTACTTGCTATTTACTATATAAATATTACTGTTTGTACCGAGCGAATTTGTAACTACAAAATGATAATAAATGATTACGGTCAAGGCACTAGATTTTGGAAAATTATTTTCTACAAATTAGAAAATACACTTTTACAGAATGCCATTATATAGAATTATAATTGTCACGTGCAAGCTGTTAGTGGTGGTACGAAGGGAAATCTGCGATTCACAGGGAACAAAGTGAGCGAGGGAAGGCCAACTGTTCATAATGTAATAGTAATTGATTAGATAATTGCATGCATTTGACGAAAATATCTGTTCTATAAATAGATCGATGGAGATTTATATAAAACATTTATTCAGTACAAGCGATTTACGAAACGCCAAAATATCACTAATTACATATTTGTCTAGTTATATTTGTAGTTGTACTTAAGAATATTTAAACGAGAGTGTTTGTAACTGCCTACAATACTTGCACAGTAATAAATACAGACAGTTTCGTTGCTCATGCAGTGTGTAAATACCAGCTTTACTTATTAAGTGCACATTTGAACAAGAATACAACACGTCAACATGTATCTCACAATGTTTTCGTACTACTAAAGAACAATAGCAGAATGTCTTCCACTTATCCACCGAATTGGGATTTAATTTTATCCCGACATTTTCCTACTATGTCTCTTCTTGAACCTATCTTGCACTTTAGTTGGCCTACTTGACCCAAATTGTAGTCTGCTGTTTCTGAAGAGTCATTCCGTAGACACATTGCTCTGATGTCGTTTGTATCAAAGGAGATAATCTCATTGCTTTTGCACAAATTCGATGATTCCCACAGCTCAACGCATTGTCCATTGTACAGAACGATTTTTGAATTTGACGACTTCATTTTTTCCACGCATTTGTTTGTATCGCATTTTGGAATGTCGTCTTCGTCGAATACAAGCCATTGTCCACTTGCACAATATGCCTGGAAAATTGTGGCAATGAAGTTTAGATTTTAAACATATATTATGAAAATTATAATATACGTTGTAGCCTACCTGATCGTATGCTTTGTAGCACTTTTCCGTTTCACTGTGATAAATCCAAGGCACGTCACTTGATGTTATAGGGCAATCACAGTCACCATATTGCTTAGCGTCTTCCAATTGGTAAAACTTTAGGTTGTTTTGACAGGGACCCGTTGTTTTGACTTTGTGGCACTCACTCGTTCCAATGTGGTAGCGGAAAGGCTTTGATTTGTCTGCTGACGGTGGGCAAATGTGATCTGGACTGGGGGAAAAATTAAACTTGTTCATTAGACCAGAGCTGCATTATATAGACAAATAATATTGTTACAAGCTCATCCACACGTGTACTTACTTTACGGTTGTGGATCTTGTTTTGGGAAAACCAACGACGTTTTGCTGGCTAAATGACGACAAAGCTACCAGAAAAGGAAAAAGACGACAAAGAATTTTCTGAGAACAATACATCTTGGCTGTTTTCTGTTATTTGACTCACGATAAAGAAGAGACGGAGGTTTTCATTCTTGGGGACCTGATAAGCGCATAGAAAATCTTCATTCAATCCCCACATACTCTCCCCTAACCGGCCAATTCTCGGAATTGCATCTTTTTTCGCAGAATTAATAAGCCAATGGTCCATGCTAATATGTATCTATAAGATTATCATCAAAGAAAAGTTGTATTGCAGACTTTTCTGATGCATATATTTAATGTTTATAGTCGTATACTATTCACGTTCACAATAAAATATGCTAATGCATGGTGAGTATAAAGACTTTATAACACAATGCCGAATCCATAATGTGAACAAAACAGGTTGGATTAGTTTTTGCTGAATATCTGGTCGTTCTGAAGCCGATGGGAGTCTGGGGACGAAATGCAAGATGAAGTGTTTGTGTGTGTAATTATAATAAATAAGAATACAATTATGATGAGTAAAAATACATGCGGTTGTTTCACTTACAAATAATTGTACTTACACACTACGATGTATAAATATATGCATATCATCATTATTTATTTATTTACTAACAATGCGATAACAAAAATACATAAATAGGTACACGGAATTTTTTATTATGTTCACATCCGTTTCACAGATCGCCTTTTTCACGCCAAGATCCTGCTGCACCCGCTGCCAGACACACAATTCAAAAGCAAGGATTAGCATCTCTCCAGAAAAAATGCATTATGAAATGAAATCTTGTGTATACATAAGTTGCGTAATGATCTGTTGTTTACAGTAGAATCAATTAATTATTACCTTGCAAAATCCCGAGAACATTTTCTGCAACATTCCATATATTCCATTTAGAGTTGGCAGATCGAACGATTCCGGTGTAATTGTTCGTGGGTCCAAAATAAGTGACATAGGCTTGAATGGCACAAACTACAAAAAGAATGGGCCACACCATTATGACTACTTTTAACATGAGCTCGTTTGTTGTAGAGCTAATGTACTCATCCGACTCCCAGGGGGTGAACAGTTGAGTTAAAATTGCAGTCAGGCCGGCTTTATCAAATAATTGGCCATTATAGGTATTCGACGGATTCGAAAAGTATTTTCTTTGATTCAATTTCGATGCCTCTAAACAATTGCCCGTTTTCGTAAAATAAGAGAACATAAGTATAAGTAGATATCTTTTTGACATGTTAGCTTTGTTTACGTCGGGGAGACAACTGACTTTTGACTGATGGTGGAAATAGTCCAGGACGAAAATATATTTTTGTAGGCCACGTTAATGCATTTGCTGGCAGTCATCATGTAAATGAACAAAAGTAAAATACGGCTTCATTTCCGAAATGCTACATACATGTGTGATGCTCTCCGGTGCATCATTATCATTTGAGGTTACAATTACAATAAGAAACAAGTATATTTCCCTAATGGACTGTTTCATCTCGCACTCCGTGTACATAAATGCTGGCAAAGTTACACACACGCATTCTCTGCTTTACACTTGTTACAGTACTTTAGTTACCTACGCAGAGGAGAATGCTACCAAGCAAAAAACTATTATTAATATAATGCGTTATAAAACTAATAAGAGTGATACTCTATTGGAAAAGTAGGCAAAAAATAGAAATGGAGAGTAGAGAGGTTGGATTTTCGACATTGTATTAGCAGTACAGAATATATACATGTTTTAGGTATAAAGGCGGACAGAGTCATTGAGTCAGTGGAGCTGTGGACTGCTGTCTGCAGACAAGGTCACGGTGAATGTTCTTGCCTTATCATTCCACATCCAATTCATTTCATCAGTTTCATACATATATCGTACTTGTATATTTATGCATATATTGTATTTGAATTGTGTAGTCAGTGTTTTAATGAGATAGCGATTCATATATAATGTTTAGCATACGAGGGAAATGACGTCTATGATATCCTATGTGAAATCACAAGAATGTTCTTTTAACTTTAACAAGCACCAATACAATAATCTGGATGGGGAATGAGATTTGGATGTGTGTAGTAGAGCATAATATTTTTATAACCAATAGGAAGGATTTTACTTTTGCTATTCAATTGCCATTGTAGGTATACGAACTTATGAAGGCAAAAGAGAGAAGGAACGTGTTGCTGAATGCTAAATCTATATTTGAGCAGCAGACAGTCGAGACGATTACAGTCGCATCTGTCTGTGCGTTCTACCCTCATTCACTACTGCTGCTACTTGTGCTTCCACTCTGTGTGCCGTGTACTGTTGCTGAAGTGCAGCCTTTTGCAACATTAGTATAATGCATATTATGAGCCTGGACTTGTATACCATGATTACTCTTACGTTATGATATGCATCCAGCCTGTTGTATAATTATACCTATGTAGGTATTAGTAGTAGTAGTACTTGAGAGCGAGTGGGATTGTACAGTAGAAACTGTTATACGCTTATGGAATGTGTCCAAAATTCTCCAGAGCCGAGTTCAGCAGATAGAAACGCGTAAAGGAAAACCAGTCTGAAAGCGTGAGGTTGGGAGTGAAGAGGTGGTACGAGTTTGACGAAGGGAATCGGAAGGAAATGAGCATTGAATATTATTAATTCGATTTTGTGTTTCAATTTATTTTTTCTATTTGGTATTATCCTTTCAACACCAACAACGCCAACATCGTCATGGAGGACGCAAAGAAATTTTTCGAGGAACTCTCCGTGGATGTGATTGAACGGTGTTTGTTTTGGCTGGCCGCGTCCTACTTTGTGGCCAAAGTTGGTTGCATCGTTGGATTCTCTTGTGTCACTCTCTTCTTCACCGTTCTCATTCTTGGGTGCGCCACCGTCATTATCATCGATAGAATCAAAGTAAGCAGACAAGTCTACCATGCATTGTAGATAGTAACACATAGTTGGCACGCAGCAGCGGCAACTACTAATATTTTTACGCATACATTTTCTAGCATTTGTAAACATTGCATGAAATCTCCTACAAGATCTGATGTAAATCGTACCTAATAGTGTTTAAATTTTAATTATAAGAACATAATATATAATTTATAAAAGTTGGCCAATGTGCACTAAAGCTTTGGGGTTTTAATAAACAGGTTGATCCCACTGGAAAGGCCGTTCTTATAACTGGATGTGATACCGGCTTCGGAAATGCAGTTTCCAGGAGATTACACGAAATGGTATGAAAATGAAATTTAGATATTGGATTTGTGAATTTGCAGAAAATATTAATATTCCATATCTTTTAGTTATACTAACAATTTCAAATAAAAATAATTTCAGGGCTACATTGTATTTGCTGGAGTCTATTCAACAGACACCGAAGGAGCAAAATCTCTACAGAAGGAGTACAAGGAACGAATGTTTGTGTTCAGCATGGACGTTTCCTCCGATGAAGATGTTAATAAAGGTTTGGAATACGTGCGGAATAATCTGCCAGAGAAATCCAACGGTAATTAAAATTATTTATACTCAGAATGCATCTCATGTAGTGTTCCTTGCTATCTTCCATAAACTAGTTCACGAATCTGATTCGATAAATTAAATTCAAGGACGAGATATTCCTTTCGGTTATGTCTCATGACAGTTATGGACATGACTCATCACCACATCATATGGTAAGTGGTTTATGTACACAAGAAGCAAGGAATTGTAGAGAGGCAAGATTATATGATTAGATCTGCCAAGATGTTATATTATTATTGTTCATGTAATCTACTGATTTTCATTCGTAGGTGTATTTTTAGCACTAAAATGTTTTGCTTATAATGATTCATGTTTTTTAATTTGTTAGGTCTTTGGGCTGTGATCACGAACGCAGGATTATCAACGTTTGGTGGTGAGTGGTTCATGCGCATTTAAGAAATGTACATGCTACCGTCTCTAATAAAAAAAATTACATAGCTAATCTATTTAAAAAATTAGTTCATGAATACCAATGTGATCTTTTTCAATATTTTCTAGAGGTGGAATGGACACCAATGGATGTGCACAAGAAGATTACAGAAATAAATCTATTCGGTACTATTCGTACAATCAAAGCTGCTCTGCCGCTGATTCGTAAAGCTCAAGGTCAGTCTCTTTTCTATAGAGAGATTAATATAAATGTGAAAATTAGGTCTAATTATGCAATGGTAGAACTATCGAAACATGTATGCAATATACGTGGCATGAGAGAGAAAGGATGCTGGTTGAGATTGCGATTATTTTTTGCACATACGTCCAGGGCGTGTGATAACCATTTCAAGTATGTGCGGCCGTTTCGGTGCTCCGTCCAGATCTGCTTATACTTGCACCA
>JABASC010003447.1:0-14147 GCA_019776185.1 Plutomurus gul
AGACTCAACCCACTCACTCTCTCTCTCTCTCTCTCTCTCTGTGTGTACTTTCCTCACACTACGTGTAGTAGCAGTGAACATCATTGAAAGATTGATCCTGCGGAGATAACTAGACCTTCCGTTTTAATTAGCATATCTAATGCTTAATCAGTGGAGCTCAAATCCAATTGATAATGCACGTAATTAATTAGTCGAATATTCAAATCCTCCAGCCTGTGGATGTGAGAGCCACAGTGCAGTTCAAATTGACTAGTACAACACTGTTCATTTACAACAAGGCACAGAAAGTCACTTTGGAGAGAACACTCGATGCATATGCATTACTGCTAATAGGTCTTGTACTGTAGCACAAACTAATTTAAAATCATAGCATGAATGAATGTCTTAGAAGTTCAGAAACACAAGAAACTGATGCAGATCATAATGAAAAGGCAGACAACAGATGTCTATTTGTGTTGCAGCGGGTAACCAGGAGCCTCGACTCTGCAAAACTTACCTCAGGATAGATGAGTAAGAGCACCATACAAACTAGTAACTAAGACACACGTTTGTTGAGCAGTCTGTCGGTTGAGTATCTTGTTTGCAAGCGGAAAAGCGTAGCCATTGGTTTTGTTTCAGTTCGGTTCTAAGTCAGTTCGCTCTGTGTTGTTGCTGAGTACTTGAATTCGGTTCATTAGACTCCAATTTACATTTTGCATTCAGTTCAGCATGCAGGGTTCATTCATGTGTATACATACATACACGTGTAGATAGATTCTATTAATTGTGGAACGGGTAACACATTGAAGACTGTTGTCAGTATTGTCGCTAGTAAAGTATTACATTGTAGGGATAATAAAAGGCTGCTTGCATCACCGCTGGAGTGGAGGAATTCCAATGTCCTCCATCTCTGTGTCCGTGGGTGTATACATTAGCAGTAAAAAAATGTACAGGATGCATATAGCAGGGAAACGAAAGAAGTTCTGACTGTAGCACATTCTCATTGTCGGTAACACAAACGATAACTCTCGTTTGACTCCTACCGGAAATCGAGCCCTTCTTCCAGGAACTCCCCGTGACTGGATCCTGTTGGTTTGGATGGCTAATTTTGCTGTGTAGGAGTCAAATGTGAGCGGTGTCTCCTCCTGGTATCGAATCGTTATTGTCAATCTCAAAGTAAACGTTAATTTATTTATACCTTATCTCTCTGCCTGTATTGTGCCAACTTATTGTCAGTGGTAAAAGAGAAAAACAGAGAGTCAGTTTTAGTACTGCATTATATAGAAATAGAATTGTAATTGTAGTATTCGTAATGAAGAGAAACTCGTCATTAAGGTGTAAGTACATATTCCTAGGCCGTACACAGATATGTAAATAAATCCAGTTTACGTTGGAGTACAAGTATGTAGTAGTCAAAGTTATGTCGCTGATTACAATCGATCTTGGTCGTTAGCAGAACCAAATAATGTGTATATCAATCTTGGGGTCATCCCAGAGTTCTGTGTCGTCGTAGAATTATATATCATTCTAAAAATAGTCACATGCGAAGGTATACAGAATGACAAACAGTAAAAGAACTAAGCAAACATCAAGACAAAAACAACCTAAAGAAAATCTCTTCTAATCTGATAGGTTCACCGGTGCATTTAAAGCACTGCTCTGTGATAGAATTACATACATATACTAGATGTGTAAGCAAAACAAATAAATAATTCATAAAAATTCATATTGATGTGAGTTAGTAATAATTATATTATATACTATGATAAATATTAGCTACACACTTTATTGGGGTGAACAGGAGGAAACCTACCAACAATAAGGGTATTTGTAATGTATTCATATTTTGCATCTGGTTGAAATTTGTGAATCATAATAATAATAGTATTATCTGTCATTTAAATTATTGATTTTACTTATGTACGTTACAACCCTATTGATAATATTTAAATACTGTTGTCATCTCATCTCCAGTCTTCAATATGTAATAAGGCAATAATTGTCTACGGATTTATTTACTAGTTTGTAATTCAACATTTTGTCTGCATTTCGCTCGCAAAAAAAGCGTCTTACTTCTAAAAACATAAATACAAGTTAAATTGCAATGCAGCGCTCACAAAATTCACATTCGTACTCAATCACATGGAAAAGATAAAAAGATTTTACATTTTCAACTCGGAATTTTCGTCCGAATTTTTGCACGTCCGAATTTTGCGAACTTGAGACTTTGATCGTGCTACTTTTTACATGCAATAGAGAAATTCAATCAATTGTAAATGACAGTCAGTAAAACTCACCCTACAAATAAGTAGCAAGAAGGATAGTATTTCAGAGTTGACTCATCACGTGCGTAGTCTCGTCGACATTCTAAGAATATGTCAAACTTATGAAAAACAGTTGAATTATGTTACATTTGCCAGCAAAATGGTCATGTAGTTAATTAATAAAATATTCGATGGTGCGATTGCTCCTTGATTGTAATTTAATTGTATGTAGCCGTATAAATGTCAAATGGGGTAATTTTGATCTGAATGCGCAGTGCAGTGAAAGAGTGTATGCAATGTCTATTTACAATTATCACTATACATTAAATGCAGATAAATTAACTGTTGATCTTTGATCTCAAGGAGAGGAGTTTACAAAATACACAAAACTTGATATCAATGTATGTATCCACTACTATAGTATGCAATTGTATGTGTTTGGTTTAAAAAAAATGTTATACGGTAGTAGATAGCGTTCATTTTTTTGGCTTTTGTCTGTCAATTGTTAGAAATGTGAATGTTTTCGTTACTGTCTCGTACGAACATGGTGTAAATGTCGATGGTCGTACAAATGATTTGTACTCTATTTGTACTACTTGCAAAAGGATGTGAGTTTTACGTTAAATAGTGCATTAGGTAAATGAAAGAATTGATATTCCCTAATCTGATAAATGCGAAAGACAGAGAGTAACTTGGGGCGAATTGAGCGGCTGTTCTCCTTCTCTTTGCTGAGAGTTCAGTGTGGGCACACGCTTTCACCAACTTTCACTTTGAACATTGACTTGGAGAAAGCCGCCTGAGCAGCTGTCTCAACTCTCAAAAGACATTTGTAACGGAGATCTGCAAACGGGTTGTTCTCAAAGTCAAAACTGACGCAAGTTATTATTATTATTATAATTTTATGATCAATCGTTTTGTTTGTCTCTCGATGTATTGTGGTAGTATTATTGGTATGCACTGTGGGATGGAAAAAAGTGCTCCGAGTGCGTGTTAAATTACTTACTTAAGAATTAGATAGTAGATAATTCAATTGGATAATAATTTAGTATATACTTAGTAGGAGAAAAATCACTCATACAGAACAGAACAGGTAAAGGAGAAAAGACATGACATAGGACGACTGAGCAAGTCCATGCACCCAAAATCCAATTCACATTCGTTCTATCAAAATCCATTATTGTATTTGTATTATATGTATTAGTATACATTATATATATATTATGTAGCTTTGTGTGTTGTTGACAATTAAAATTATTTACGCTAAGGCTTTGAGGCAGTCTACCTTAACGTGAAAAGCAGACGAGAAAGACATGAAAGGTGAAGATATTGTGAATACTATGTATTACTACTACTTCTACTACACAGGACACTGCACTGAACGTTATGATGACTTACGATATGATTCTCCTTCCTTCCTACATACGTAATAGCATATACGACCTATAGTAAAAGACTAATTTGGTTCTTTGATTGTGTGAGTGGAACAAGTTTATCTTTCGTTCCTATTTTAATGTAGCATTACACAATGTTTCCTTTCCTCTCTATTATTTAGCGTGTAAATAATAACTTTTAGTTTTCTATCTATCAACTACTACTATGTACATGTACAACGTACGTTACTTGCAATTGACATGCTGCGACGGACGGAAAACTGGCAATGAGTCGTAGATTGTTTGCAAATGGCTGCAGAGAGACTTCCTAATCGCATAATGTTGTTTGGAAAGCGTAAACTTTCAGGAACTATCAAAATTGTTTCAATAAATTCAATTTTATTAATAACGTCAGCCGGCAGGAATCTCAAACTTTACTCTTTGCTATCATTTGAATGGTAATGTTGCCAAGCAAAGAGCGTGTGCAAACACACAGACTTTTGCCATTTTTAAGTCCGACTACAAATGTTGAATGTGTAGAGCAGTACCGTCTTGTGCTTCTCTAGAGCACTACCACACATGGAAGCTACGAGCTTTGTCACAATGTCATTCTCTATACGTACGTTCCACTACTGTAACACTGTAATGCATACACCGTGGTGGTAGTAGACTCTTTGGTAAATGAACTGTTCAATTATGTAATGGTTAGCCTTGATGTTATGATTTGTGGCCTTTTTCGTTTCGTTCGAGAATCTAGCACGAGAAGAGTAGTGTGGGTACTATGGGGAAAGTGGAGTCAAGCCAGTTGATGGTTATTACGAGGCGATGCTACTAAAAGTGTGCGGTCTGCCTTTGGCTACCATTTGAGGTCTCCCCTTTTGGCTTACTACCTTGAGACATGAAATGATGATGAGAACGTGATTTGTATTAATAAGTTGTTTCTTGAACAAGACCGTGTTAACTACTATAAGTGCGGCAATGGAATGTTTGTATGGAAGGTTGTTTAAGTTTCGTTTTCATTTCGCTGGTGGTGGTGGTGGCTTGGCATGGCTTGGCTGCGTTCCTGGTAGTGGGGACTGTGGTAAGCAAAGGTAAGACAAGACTATTATCGTGTGGACTGGCTGGCTGGCTGGCTACGGCTATACACTAACTACTGTACATGGTGCATGGTGTGCTGTGGGAACGTGTTATGTGAGAGAGCAACGTATAAATACAAATAATAAGCTCGCCGACCCGCTCAAGTTTTCTCCGTTGTATTTACCAAGTATTACGTACTACGTACAAGTTCGAGTGTCTGTGTTTCTCCGGAATACTGAATTGAACGGAACTCGAATGAAGAAGCGAGAGCGAGTCAGCCCCAAGACTCTTTCCATGAACTCAAGTCAACAAGTTTGGGTGCCATGTCGCTATTACTCTACCACTGCTCCTACTGTTACTACCGCTGCTGCTGCTGCTGCTGCTGCTGCTGCTGCTGCTACCCTTATTACCGTAGTGTACGACTGCTGACACAGGGCTACACATTCTCCCACTCCTACGTACTACTGTACCACACACGCTGTATATATAGGAATATATAGGTGGCCGGCTGAAGTGGTAGCGTGTCTGTAGTTACTTTACTTGTTGTTTGTGTCTTGAGTTTCTTTTTCAACTGACTACTACTATATATTATATATATATATACTGTGTTCGATATTCTGCACTGACTACTACGGACTTTACTACTAATAATGATGTTGGAGTGTGGGGAGCGATGCGACTGCTGCACGCTTTTCACCGTGTACGTTGCTCTTGTGCTAGTATATAGTAAATATGACGGCTGGAGCTCTAGTGTGTAATAAATGTGAGTGAGTGGTTTCCTATATGGTATGGCAGGGTGTTTGTTGAGCTATGTGTGTAGGTGAAGCCAACAGAAAGCTACTAGTACGGCACTTCTCTACAATGCAATGTTACGTGATGTGTATGGTGGTAGGTGGTCGGACGTGCTGTGTACGAGTACGTGCTTCTTTCAGAGAGACGGAATGAACCAAACAGTTATTGCACGTCATTGTAACGTGAATATGAAACATATCGGATCATTGCCTTAACTGCTGACAAGTCTATCTATTATGATTATTGTCTGTCTTTTACCCACTACTACTCCACCTACGACTACTACTTACTTACGACTACCCCGTGCTCACTAGTGAGCAATAAACTACGGCTAAATAAGAAGAATCTCCTCCTCTCCTCCTTCTACGCGTAATAGTTGTCCTCCTTGTTCTTCCTGACTATTCAGAAATGTATTCGGTTCTTCTCCAACTCTTTACCAATTCAGATAGTGCTACTAGGCAGACTCTCCATTTTATCTTCACTACCCTAGAATCCAAACTGAATCACTCTTCCTAATATAATAAGTATAATCTTTTCCATTATTTCCGAGAAAGTTTGCGCACAACCAGCTTGTGTATGCCTTCTGCATAATATGTAGTGTAAACGTTACTTTAAATGTTTGCTATACTTGTTTCAAATGGTGTTTTTATTTCCACTTTCCTACGGCAAGGCCGATTTTATTATGAATATTACTTGTCTATTTTATTAAATAATGCTGGAAAGATATCAATGTTATGATTTCATTGATTTGGAATTTTATTTGCTCATACTGTTGCATTTTTTTCCGTAATAACGAATATAATAAGGAAGATGCATTACTTATTATTAGGCTTGGAATTTTTATTAGTAGAAAGCTGAATGAAAAATTCAGGATACATTTAGTGTCTGTTTGCCTATACATAATACATATATTTGTGTATGTGTGTGTTTTGGGTTGCCTAAAGTTCACTTGGTAAAGTGTTTCCTCATTCCTTCTTTACCTACAGATGCTCATGTCACAAACGAGTTGTGAATACTAAACCTGAACCAAGTCTTGCCAAATGGTGAAAGAAAATGTCAGGACCCTACTGTAGAAAGCTACTATATATATATATATCTTGTGTATAGCCAAGAGAGAGTCCTACATTCTCATTCTCCAGTTCAGTATTCCTCCTAGCAAGTAAATAACAGATTCCTGCGGAATCCTAAACTAAAAAACTGTTTACATTTACAATCTCTTTCGTATATGTAAATCGTAGCAAAAGCAACAAATCAACTCAAAGCAACCATTATACTTCCGTATCCGAATGTCGAATCAGTATACTAACTACTTGTACATACCTTCTTGTATGAATATAAGTATATAAGATGCTACACTATCTCAATATATAATCCAATTTAAACCAAACCACTATTCACTGACAAACAGAGGTAATAGTCAAATACGTAAGATAAGTACGACATACTGCAAGTATGTGTGCTACTTGTTGTAAGTAACTCTTGTAATACAATTAAGTATAAAACTACTACTAAGTTCTAAATACTTAAAGCCCGCGCGATTAGATATTGACAAATCCCTTACTATGTTACTACTATACTCACCAAAATGCATATACATGTTATGTACATCTCTATAACATTTTACTAGACGAACAAAAGGTATCTTCTTCTTCTACTACTTAAAATGGAAAGAGCGAGAGGGAAACGAGGTCAGAATGTATCTATTATATAGTGCTACATTATTGCGATGCGATTCCATGCAGAAACGAAATCTGTGTAGTGTGTGAGACATGCAGAGAGCGAGCGAGAGAGCAAAGTAATGAGAAACTAACAAAAAGAATAGCAAGTAAGTACTAAACTCGTTCTGTACATAAATACGATACTAGCACTACCACGAACAGACGACTACTTACAGAAATTGTGTAGGGAGCGAATCAAATGAACAGAATCAATCAATCAAATCTTATCCAATCAATCGAGCTTATGTGTCGAGTCAAGTGTTTGATGAGTGTTTTATCAATCAATCACATTGTAATGATCGTGTATATAACACCTACTAACAAAATAGAGATAATGTAACTGAATTGAATTCTTGGACGTAAGAAGGGATTTACTACGTATAGTACTTATTCATACAGACTACATACTTACATACTACTACTACAGACTTACTGTGAACTCTTAGAATATTGTTCCTGTACTGTAATCACACATACATACATACATAATATTGAAAATGAGTGGCTGTATGGTCAGATGGACTGAGGCTGCTATCATTTACTTTGTTGAAGCCACCAAATTACATTACTATTGAATTTGTATTACATTTTTAACTGTAAGTACACAGACACGTGTAAATGAAAAGTTTGTCCTACACATTATACATCCTTCTCGTTCTTGTGATTTCCTCTTTGGAGTTTTTCTTGTCACTTGCCATTGTTGTATTCGTGTGATTACACGCTACATATTATTAATTCACCTTTTTCCAACCCCTCTATTTATTAAATAGCTACTCATTTACTGTTCTTGGCACTGACTCACGGATTAAGTAGTTTATAGTAGTACGACTAGTCAGTCAGTCACTACGTGTTGTATACCTTTGATAAGGTATTTGTATAAATGTTGTGAATCGAAGTGAATGAGTTGATGTGATGATGTACTGTAATTTTCTCGTCCTCGTGCTATATAAAATATAACTAATAAGTGTTCGCTAATCTTGTCCTGTCCTATACCCTGTCCTTCCTAACACTAAATAAATAAATATATATATATACAATTGACGCATCACCTGTCCTATACCCTGTCCGGTCATGTATTAATAAAAAGCAATGCAGTGTCATCTCTATATAATCTATAACTTACCTATTCTGCTAACTACTAATTACACATTTTATCTTATTGGTAGGAGAACGCAAATACGGAACAAACCTCTATCTGTTTGCAATTGCACTCAAAAAGTGTATAATCTGATGATGTACCGTTTCTCATTGAAAGCTATAAAAAATTCTCGATTTAACCCTTGACTTTCTTGTCTTGAGTCAGAAATATATATACGGAAAAAATCTCATCACTTTTGAAACTTTGCACCCGTTTCTCTGAAGGAAACTCGTTTTAGTATAAACATTTGTAAAGTGTACGTCGTAGAAGAGACAGAGAGAGTCTTGGTGAGAGGCAAGGTGCAAGTGAAGCCTGACTGAATTACATACAAAAACTCATTGTGCGTAATTAATAATCGTGAATTGTTATTATTACTAGTTCACAACACTAATGCGTAGTAGTAAGAAACCAAGAAAGAGTTATACAAGCAAGCAAATGAAACTAAAATTGAAAACAATCACCAAATTATCAATTTATGATACAACTGTGCCAGATGGTTTTCGTTCGTTGCCAAAAAAGAAAACATTAAGTCAATTATAATGTTGTTAGGAAACAATGTGAACAAACAAAGCTACCTTTGTAAGTCAAGTCAAAAGTCAAGTCAGTACCAAAATACTACTAGAGAATCTGGGAGCCAATTTAATTTACTAACATACATAATTGCTACACTACAATATGTATATTTAATTCTATATGGTATTTATTCTCGCATATGTATGTAATAACTCTTGGTTTTTGAAATGAAATACTACAGAATCTACATACTTTTTGTCATGTAATTGCAGCATATTCATAATCATTTAAAATTTAAAAATGTGCATTGTTTATTTTATTAATTCAAATACAGATACTGATACGTAACTTGCTATTTAGTACATAGGACAGGGGTGTATTTGTACTGTCTTGTATCGTAACTTACTGTTATATGCATATTATATTAAGTATTGTACTGGGTAATAGTTTGACGTTGATGTTGTTGTTGTACAAGTATTAGTGTGTATCTGTGTGTTCATTGTGGGCATGTGACCCTTTCTGTCCTTTTTGATCTAGTTTCCACATAGCCTGATCATCATCATCATCATTATATTTATTATGAATTATTATTATTATTACGTCATATAGCTACACACATACATACAAGTATTGAATTACAATCAAATCAATGTATATCAATCATCTGATGATCTAAATGTTATTGTGAATACAATCTAAAATACATATGATATTAGAATCGTTGTTAATTACTTACTTATCGTCTTATTCGTACTACATACATACTTTCCTGTACGATAACTATGTTTGTTGTAATAATATAATATGTGTAGCAGATAGATAGATGTTACAAAAATAAATAGACACTCTACTTTCTAATTACCTACTATATACTTATTACATACATATTTACATAGATGATCAGAATCAAAGCAAGGTCAAGTCAGGGGTGCGTAATGCTATATAGATAGGTAGGTATAAAGGCAACCTTAATTACTGCTACTAAAATGTAGTCGGTGTAGAGAAGGCAAATTTAGAAATCATCAATCAAATCAACCGAAAAGTACATGTATACTTGTTGTATGTAGCTGTAGGACTTATTTACTATAGGTAGATTTATAAGTATTGTGTATAGTCTAGTCTGATGCAAAAAAAGAAAATATGGATGGGATTTTTCTGCAATAAAAAAGTTTTGACAAAGTCGATACAATTTATTATCTATACGTACGTACGTAGTACACACACACATCAACACATTATTAACTGACCTACGTATATATCTATTATATATGAGTACTGTGTAGTTTAATAGTGTTTGGACGGTAGACATTGTTGTGAGGTATGTTCGTTAGTTTAATACTTACAATTAGTTAGTTAGCAAGTGTACTAAATACTACATCGTCAGTAATCTGTTGTACTTGTCGTCTGCTCATTGTTTACTGATTTTAATTGTTCGTGTTTTAGAGGAAGAACCTGTGGCGCTGTTGCGTATATATACAAAATATACATATATACTTCTACTTATATAGAGTAGACACACCATTTGTCTCTTTAGTTGTCTCATGAATAACAAGCGAATTGAATGTCATTAAACGTTTTAGCGAGCGCTAGCTACTTATTCTTAGTAAGAAGGAAACGTTAAGGGATATGACTTGAAATGGGAAATTCAAGATTCTATATTATTACTTATTATTATATTGCTACATTTGAATTGATATTGTATTATTAGTACATTAAGGGCAATGATATACATTTACGCAATATTAATCACTCATTATTGTTATTATTCATTCATTATAGTACTATATATGAAATACATAACTACAAATCAATAAAAATAAAAGACAGTGGTACTGAAAATGAACTTTTTCTGCCAAGTTCTCAAATTCTACCTTTTTTCCATAGCTAATCCTAAATTATACAGTAAGATATGTATACATATCCATTTCAATGGATAGTCCATACAGCAGCTACCTAGACACTGATATTATAGTGAAAGAATATAATAATAATACAAAGTCAGATACAATTTCACCATTACATTTCCTCTGACAAAAAGTTTCCTGCATGAGAGAGTGAGTTTATTTTACAAGTTTGATCCAATCAAAGGCGAATGGGATTCTTTTCTACTTTACTCGGTGTCTTTTGAGGCTGGAGCTGCTGCCGGTGCATCTACCCAGTACATCTTGTAGTTGATGACGATGGAGACTCTGCAATGGAAAAATGCAAATTGAATATATGTAACAAAATCAATGGGGAGAGAGATATTGGCGAATTTTGAGAATTTTTGGCACGACTATGAAAATATCGACAAATTGAAATGCAAAAAAGTGTATCATTCATGTGAAACTCGTATTCGTACTACACATATTACATACATAGTCGATAAAATACATCGTTTCCATAATCAAAGAAATAAGGAAAGACGATTCAAGCAAAGAGAAAAGAAGAGCACAGAGGAAACTGCGAATGGATTTGGAACTACTAGGTGGAAAAGCTAAATATATTGAAATAGCAACATTTGGGGAGCTTTTGCATACGGAAGCCGAGAGGCAGTAAGGTTGACAGGAGGAAATATGCTCGGCTCGACTGAAAACCTTGACTGTATAAGAAGCTTAGTCGCCTATTTAGCTACGTAAGAATGCAAGATTTGTAGTCGTTAGCATTGCACTCGATCGAACAATGATGAAAGTACTGCTCAGGATAAAGCTAACTACATAATGTGACGTGGATTAGAGGTCCATTTAGATGCAGCCTTTCGGAACGGTATGATGATGTTATGTGATGTGATGAGGCAGAGACTGGAATAAAGTAATATATGTATCGTAACGCTCAGTGACAAAACTTCGTTTACTACGCAATTCAATGTAATGAGAAGAAAGTGTACATAAAGTAAAGCACCCACTACGATATAGTAGCCAAAGCTACTATTGCCATTATAGTAATTTGCAGTCTTTCTTGTATATGCTAATAGTATGATGTGAGTGGGAGAGCGAGTGGGTGCGAGAAGACAGCAGGAGAGACCAAAGTTGAAGGAGTCGGCACAATCTACCATGACTTTGTGCAGTGGAAAGAAATGCTGCACATAGAGAGTGAGAGAGCTACATTGAGAGAGCGAGAGCGAGAGAAAGAGAAAGACGGCAGCCAAGCCACTATTGGTTTACTAGTCGTATAATACTCCTTATATATAAATATATTGGCCTGGCCGTTATGTCTGTATTCGTCTTGTAGGTTGTTGTTTTGTTCGGAGAAGAAATGATGGATAAGACCGTGTGCGGGTTCACATCCAAGACGGCGCTTTATTAAGAAGAGAGAGAGAGAGAGAAGGGGGAAGACGTACAAAGTAAATAGGAGACGAGAGGAGAGCACATCGCATCACGCATAGCTAAGTCTTTAGCTTAGCTTAAGTGATTGCTTAATGTATTCTACATCAGCATAAATATTACGCCTGCTGCAATCTCGTCCTATTGCATTGCCTTTTCCACTTTCCTTCCTTCACTCTCTCGCTCACTCTCTCCTCTCGATCTCTCTCTCTCTCTCTCTCTCTCTCCAGCTCCAGCTCCAGCTTTCGGTCTCGGTCGTCTCAGCTCCCGAAAATTCTCCGCTACCAATGAAGGAAATAGGAATGTGATGGATACAGAGGATTTAGGGGGCACAATAGCTCAAATGTAAATTCAAATTGGAATCCTTTCAAAGAAAACTCCGGCTTATTCTTCTTGATCCTCATGAATGACTCGGCAGACGAGTCTGTCTACTCACCACTCGACTCAGATCTACCTGCCCTGCCTTTTTAAATTAACCATGTATGTCATACCGTATTTTAGCCAGACAAAGGTTCATAATTGGATTTATGAATTCTTCTTCCAGTCATTCTATTGAAAATGGTGTAATGCTGACTTGTGCAAACACCTTCCACTCCCCCTTCAAGAATTAACCTCCAGTTTTTCTCATTTTTCAGTCTGTCATTCAGCATCTAATTTCTATGAATAATACTCGCTTAGTACATATTCAAGGTACAAGTGCGGGTAGAAGTATGGAATGTACCTCAGCGATGCGAACCTTAATTTTGCCTTGCCACTGCTAAGTAATGCTAAAGTCAAAGAAGAAGCAAGTGCGAAATATTTATTGTGCTGGTACGTAACAGCTACACAACAGAGGCGAAGAGTATAAGGGCTGAGTAACTTTGCTAATGTTGTAAATGTTCATAAATGTGCTTGTTTACTCTGAATTTCGCTGTTCGTACAATACACTAATGCAGTAGGGAAGACAAAGAGGAAGAACAAAGACAACAGTCATGATTCACATCCTTACCACTGTTTTTGTGTCTATTACTAGGAGCGTATTATAATTTGGTTTATAAGGTAGTGGTATAAGGTATTTAAATGGTATAAGGTGCTGGAGGAGAAGCCATATTTTACAAAGACGATGAAGAACAGAACAGAGTTGATGCTGATAGAGAACAAAGGCGAGAATCATTAGTCAAAAGAGATAGTGACAAAGTAAAGTATTCTAGGCTAATGTAAACTGATGTGATGCGGTGAGCTATTGGGTAATGTATGGATTACTGGAGCTTACTGTGTGTGTACCAGTATACATGGGACTGACAACCGTAGTCTATATTTATCCAAGCTATGTTAATGAATTCCCTTTAAAAAGCAGAGATGAACGATGTACTTACTTGGGTGACTTGGAGGGAAACTAAAAGAGACTCAGACCACATTTACAAAGTGGGCGAAAACGGAGTACCATTTCACTTAAGTTTTTGCTTACAAATAATTTCAGGAAAAGTAGGGAAAGCAGTTTGCTTTGTCAATTTCTGGCTATTTCTACAGAGGGCAGAGGGCAACAGAAAATCTAACAACAGTACTTCACATAATTGTTTAGCTCTGAAGACAAAAAAGATCTACTGAGCAATGATTTTTATAAATAATTTGAATTGTACCTGTAATATTGTAATGAAATTAGTACCCTACATTAGTATGTATATTAAAATGAAAGAACAGAGCATCAATGTAAATATTCAGTCACAAATTGAATCACTCAACATAGCACAAACTAACTTTCCCCTTTATTTTTCTCAAAGTTCGAAGAATAAAATTGCCAAATCAATTTTTCACTGAAAACTCTGTGGTGTTAAGCTAAGAAAGGTTGAAGGAGCTGTTGTCATTATAGGTTTAGTGATTACTGTTTAAACTGATCACTCATTAAAGCACTATAAACAAGCCATTACAATTTAAGATAGTAGCCAGCATCTGAAGGATGAACCGTTGTGACGGGTGAGCATACTACTTGCTATATACACACAGCAGCAGCACTT
>JABASC010003448.1:0-14145 GCA_019776185.1 Plutomurus gul
CTGCGGAGAAAACCAATTCCGATTAATCTAGATTAATTTATTTATAGTTGTATAATTTAATATATATTTTTGGGTTCCTACGTTTCGGCCAGCCTTATTCGAAGATTTCATCAAACCATGGAGGGTGTAAAACGGCCAAAACCGAAAACCGATTTTGGAATTCCGCTGCGGTTTTGGATTTCCTAATGAATATGTCCATGAATAATTAATTTAATTTTTTTCCCATATCCCATATCACCCAAGTCACCCATGTCACCTATCGTCCATGTCACCCACCTTTCAAACCTAGACTTTTATTCAGAGTCCAAATGAATGCACAAAACCGTAGAATTGATATGTTATTGTGATTTGGATCATAACGACCAAATTTAACCATTTGGACAAAAAAACAGTCAAAAATTAAAATCTTCATGAAGGCAGTCCTACGGAAATATTCAATCTCGTGGGATTAACTATGTAACAAGTTGTGCTTTAATTTAAAAATCGGGAATACATGGAAAATCATCGTATTTTACAAATCTTTATTTAAATATAATTTTTTCGAGAATCCCATATTTGTAAACGGACAAATTTGCTTTTCTCCGAAATCGCCAACTTTTGACTTCATAATTTGAGCAACCTGAGAGAAACGAAATTTTCCAGTTATAAATCTAGTTTTAAATAATAAATATTTAATAATATGCATAGATATTCCCCGTATAGCAATTAGTCTCAGAATGCGAACATTCTGAAACCTATTTCTGAAGAATGTTCGCATTCTGTGACTAATTGCTATACGGGTCACCAAGTTTAGCAATTCGCAGACATCCAGTCGGTTTCCATATTTCCGGAAGGTTTCACAAAGAATCTGAATAAACCACGACCCAGCACCCGTTTCACGGTATGCATAATGACCTATTAGAGAAGCCAACATTAAATACCCAATTTTAGAACTTGCATACATTTATTAATTATATGAATTAATTGTCAATCATTTGAGAGATTGAATTGGCGGTAAAAATCAAGTTTCGCCGATGTTTCTGGAAATGTAGCAAGCTAAACGTGTAAAACGTTTTAAAAAAATAAGTATTTCCGTATTAACTAATGTTAAATTAGGACTTATTCATAAAGAAGGTAGCACTCAGGTGTGAAAGGGGTTATATTCTTATAGCATATGTGGCTTTTTCCCCTTATGGATGGGGGAGGGGGAATAAAATCGATAGTTTTTACGTTACAAACTTTATGATCGACCCCTTACCTTCTAGTGTTGAGTAGCATACAAGCATATCAGTCCATGTTGGAATGGTCGTGTGAATTTCTTTACTTTTTGCCTATAATTCAAGCATTTTTACAATTGAATGAAGTTATTCTACATTTATTAATTGTAAATATAAAAATTGTTTTACCGAGGAAAATGGTGTGGGAGAATCCGTGACAGTTGTTCCATAATCAGTGACGTCTCCCCTAGAGAAAAATAATTCGATTGCGGAAATTAGAGAAAAGGGTTATTTTCGAAATGAAATTTGAATATGGAATAAAGAACCTGCAAAACTGGAAGAAAAACAATTTCGGTTTCCCTTTCAGTTGAGGACAGTTGGCATTATTGAATTTTTCCAAAATATCTCTCTTTACATTGATTATGCCTCGATCTCTTGTGTAAATGTTGTCTCCTTCGTCCCCGTGACTCATCACAATGACTACGGAACTGTCAACAGGCTCACTTTTGAAGTATTGCTTAAATTCATCCAGAACGAGGAAAAATTGCTATTTTTTTGGAACAAATTATTTTTAATAAATATTTTCATAAAATATTATTCATTTTGTATTGCGATTTTTGTAATATTAATTCCTTTGTTTAATTTATGATTAAATTAATAAGCAGCCGAAATTTTATACCTGGGTGTTTAAATCTTGAATTGCATAAACGCGGTAGCACAAAATCTTGATATAGGGAAACCAAAGCGTCCGTATCATTAGACGCTCCCTTCCGGAACCACGACTCTTGATAATCGAAAGATATTATATTGATAATTAATACGTAGCCTTTTGGAGATGATCTCAAGTGATAAGGCTACATAAAAAAGTAAAGAAAAATTTGATCATTTAGTTTTTCTTTAATTATAAAGCAGACGGTTAACCAATAATAATAACGAAATGAGGAAGAACTGAAAATTGGACAAACATTGTTCAGTTAGCCACCGGTCATTACTGAAATGGCCATATATGGCAAAAGGGGTAGTTGAAATTTGACGTGGACAGGGCAAAAGTGTATTTACATGTGTGACTAAAGCCTGTATCATGTTAAAATTTCCGCCATTTTCCCCCTTTTGCCAAGGTGGGTGGATAAAACTGATCAAGGGGGACAAATAAAAAATCACTGTCTCAATACATTCTGTTGGATTTATACAATAAGTTAACATTGCCCTACAAATAATTAAAATTTATCCCATTTAGTCCGTTTCTTCCAGGTGGACGGGAGAAATACGAATGTGTGTGCAATTTTATTTTGATATTAAGATCTTACCTGAAGGAAATCTTGCAAAATGGAGTCACTTTCTGAAGAAAAATCCTCCGAGACAGCGGCAAAAACCAAATTATTATTTTCGTTGGCATTCTGCTTTTGGACATTTGTGACCGGTGTCTGCATAGGGTGCAATAGCCAAGGAGCTGTTTCCACATTCGGTCCATGTGTCTCCTGTGCTGACGATGAATACGATTGAGTTAGATCCTTAGAATCTTTTTCCGTGGAAGATCTTTCGGTCGCATTCTGCGATGACTCGAATCTTTTTTTAATTAGTTTCTCTTTGAGGTCAGCTCCAAATTTCCACAAAATATCTGCTGCAAAATTCTGGTCCGTTTTTCTCAGTGCATTAACGAGGGTGGGGTAGGCGCCGGGACCTTTTTGTGTGATTTTCCCATAAAACTCGGAACTTTTTTCGTAGGCCACTTGTTTTGCCATCTGTGCAGAAAACGTATTATTTAAATCCACAAAATATTTTCAAGTAAAAATCTTTTAAAATGATTTTTGTAAAATATAATGTAAGGTCTGGGCTGACCAATTATCATCAAAATCAATTAATTAGCAATTGACAATTTCATTTTAAAATCAAATAATTGATTATCAGAATTATTTTGGTTTCCAGTTGAATTGAATTAACAAAGAGTTCGAAAATGCGAATTAATTAATTAGAAATTGAAGTAATTATCACAGCCCTGTTTATCTTAAATTACAATTTGGTCCTTTTCCAAAGCACTTAGCACGTGGTCTTCAACGAAAAAATCCAAAAATTGCACCGTACAATTCGTGTTTCCACACAGACTCGTTAAATTAGTTCGGATAATTTTTCGAAAAAGAATACTTTCTCTTCCCTCGCCCATCTTGTGTTAAAGGAGGAATATTAAAAGGACTTTACGTTCAGAAAAGTTTAAAATAATTCAACATTACACACTAAAATTGTAATTTAGTTCGTTGTCTCACTGCTGAAAATTACATTACTTTTTCTGCTACTCAGTTGGTTGACCGACCTCTTTCTACACTTCGACAGTTATCTGCTATGTTATCGCTCCGTATTCCTTATCAATGAGCAGGATTGATACGAATTTGTTATTTGTGCACGTTTTGGTATTTCTCTCGCTTCAACGAACTTTCAGTTCGGATAAATATTTGTTTCTGCAATGCAATTCAATAAAGTATTGTAATGATTACGTAATCTGCGTACCTATATTCATTCAACAATTCCTCATTATAACAAGCTACGTCACGTTCATCATCATCAAATTGCAAACTCCCCCTTCAACTGATGACGTTATTAATATATGATACCTTAGCAGAGTGACGATATAGGTAAGCGGTCAAAAGCATGTTTTTTTTCAGGAAATTTTTTTGGTGGAGGTCTTGGGAATTCCACCCTTTCTTTGTTAATTTAGTAACACAACGATAGGGATGCCAATCCGAACCGAAATAATCTGATCTGAATCCGATCCGACCGGATCGGACAGGATCGGATCCGTAAATTTGAATCCGAATGTAAAACCGGATCGGATTGGATTGGTAATCCGTCGGATCAGAATTTCATCAATCCGACGGATTTCGGATCGGATTTCGGATCGGTGAGTTAATTTAAATTTAAACAGAATAAAATTTAATTATTTTTGTGTAATGTAATTTACACACATAGTTTAAGATGCCTTATTTCATTGGTGAAGTGTTTGTATACATGAATTCTAGGTACTGTTAACTTATACTTTAATAATAAACTCGGTCGTTCACTTTTAAAACCACTAACATATTCAAAATGTCTTCAGAAAGAGAATCACTTTATGTTCTAAAATCAAACTTCAGTAACTGAAAACTCTTTGTGCATTCAACATATGTAGCTGATACCATGCACAAATTATATGCATATTCAAAATATAACGGTAATATTCGTGCCCTGAGACAAACCTAGACAAATACTTATCCAAAATGGCTTAAATGATCCTTAAATGATAATGAATTCATATTTCATGGATAGCAAAATTTAAAAAATCAAAATTAAGTGAAAATTAATGAATTTATAACAAAAACATTATAATCCGATTTCGATTCGAATCCGATCCGAATCCGACGGATCGGATTCGGATCGGATTGGCGATCTGATCCGACTGGATTAAAAAATCGCGATCCGAATACATTTCGGATCGGATCGACACCCAATCCGATCCGATCCGTCGGATTGGCATCCCTACACAACGCACCCCCTTCACAATCGTTCCTAATTTTTTGATTGGGGGTGGGGCTGACACAGGCTGAATACACCACTGTTCTATTTCATTGGACGTACTCTCCTATGACTTTGTTTATTTTTACACATTTTGTTCGTTAAACATATTGCATTTATAATATTGAAAATAATTATTGTAATAATAATTAGGTATTACAATGTTATAAAATAAGAGTACTTTTGGTGAGTAAGTTTGCATTGAGTTCTGGTCGAATGTTTTGACTGGTTAAATTTATACATATGTTGACCAAAAGTGCTGACACACGGAATGTGGAAGATTGCGAAGAGAAGGCAGTCTGGGATTTACAAGGAGAGATTACTGATCAATGCGCTTAACTTGTAAAACTGGTTACACCATCGGAAAGAGCATGAAACGTAGGTCCAGGTAAGGTCATTTTTAGCTGCCCTTGGAAGTGTATCTATATTATGAATTGTATTCAACAAAACCGTTTAATTTCATTACAAATGTTCCATGTATCTAAATATATAGAAGTATTGTTAATACGAGTAGTTAGCTCTCTCTCTTTACGAACAACAGGATACCTCAAAATAGAAAATAGATTTGATTTCAAGTACAAATATGTTGTACTTTTTACTTTGCTGTTAAAAGATGGTATGTACGACAGCCATGGTAAACAGCTAAATCTCAAATGGTGAAGTTCAACAGAAGCCTTTGTAAAAGCTTTTCGTTTATCACCGTTTTACCTATCTACAACTTAATTATCATATTTCCAACCGTACGGAAAAGTATTACATTTCCTACTGACAAATTATTCCGTTATTGAAAAATGCATTTGTTTCATACTAGTAAATTCATTTCTTTAAAATGGGTCTATTCATTTACAACCGAATGTATTAAAGACTTAACGTTTTCATTTCATTGTTGCAGGGTAGTTGGAACCATCGGTTTGACCAATTAGTTAAAAATAAATAGTTAATCCTCAAAAGGATAAGAAAGGTGGTCGAAGTACCTAACAAACTCGACTCCAGACACTCCATTATTGTATGTCTTTCTTTACTCTTTACACGCAATGCTATACATATATATGTATATTGTCTTGATTCTCATTTGAAATACGAAATTTTAACCATACATTATTTACTTATACCATGTATTGCGAAGTAATACTGCTAAAATAGAAGCCACTAGAAGCATTAAGAGATCAGAAGTATGTGTAGTAATATTATACATACTAACTGGTAATTTTTTCATATTCTCTTAACCTAAGCTCACCTAACCTAACCAACCCCAACTAAACTACAACTACAACTAAAAATGAAATATTCAATATAAGCTATTATTTACAACAACTACAAAATGCTTTGCAGCAACATGATTACCAAATAAATATTAACTGCATGTATTATGTATAAACTGTATATTATACAGGGAAAATAATTATTCACATTGATAATAATTGACAATTCATATTTGTATGCAGTGCATCTAAAGTATTGTGCTAGTTAGTGTACCTATACGCACTGTGAGAGACTTTACAAGAGACTTTGTGAGTCGAGTGTAGGTACCTGAAACTATCTATTTTAGTTCCTTTCGTGCAGCGGAGCGAGCGTCGGTCTTTAAACTGCAACCCTTTTTCTTAAGACAAAAGAGGAATTATCGTTATCTTAATCCCCTCGGTCGAATCTGGACTACCCCGTAAAGGGGTATGGCTTAGGATTTCCTAACTTTAGGCGCGCCCAAATGGCGTACGAGAATGAGCCCCCAGGGTCCTATCTTACCTATGTTAATGTAGGTCCGACTAAGCTATCCTACACGATATTATGTGAAGGGAAGAGTTTTAACCCAACAAGTGGATTCTCGCAACAAGAAGTGAAGAAACCACACAATAATTTTGAAATGTGGCCCACGTTAACCCGTTTTAAGTGTTTCTTACCATGGGCATTTCTCAATTTAAGAGGTAGTAGAACATCATTTTGCGCATGCGTAAAAAATGTCAGCATTCACTGAACGTTGGCATATATAATTTATCGGGAATATTAAATTTTGAAAGCACTGGAAAATATTCAGTGGATATTTTTGGATTGGGGGTGGGGGTGGGGGTGGGGGTGGGGGTTGCTGCTCCGCTTCTTTTTGAACTTTGAAAATTGTATATTTGCTTCGATTGATAAAGATTAATTGATTATTGAATAATGGAGGATGTCTGTTTTATACTTTTTAGAGAACATTGAACATTTAAAGATTTGAAGAAACCGGAAATGGAGTTCTCCGATTTTACTCACAATCAGGCTAGTGTTAAATATGAAAATAAAACTGGAATTTCGACGGTGGACGCTTGGGCGTATTTTAACTACATTGACAAATGCATTGCATAATATCATAATTTCTCTATGCTGTCAGACTGGTTTTGTTTTCATTGTGCTACATTTCACAACTGTTAGAATATTCTGTCTGCAGTCTGCTTATTTTTTCGCACGTAGACAAATTAAACCCTCTGGTGTTTATAAATTTGCTGAATTTTATCCATCTTTAAGTTGCACTGTTTATTTAGAATAAATTTTAGGTTTATCCTACAAACTACAACTACATAAATGATAAGAGCTTTTATAAAAAGTTATGCGAGGAAAATTTATCTAGCCACGATCTAGTTTATTCTACAAAAAATCCCATAATTCGAATTCGACATTTTTAGGGGAATTGAATGTTTCTTTAACTATAATCTCATCTTGAGTTTGTCATTATAGTCATAGTAGACCATTACATTGATGTACAAATCTGTTCCACGCCACGGTCTTGCATGAAGAACAGTACTACGAGTAAAATGGGTAAATAAACAAATCCTTTGCGGGATTTGAAGACAGAAGAGATTGATAATCATAACTATAACACATTACATTGTCTTTGAACAACAAAATTACAAGTCCGACATTTCGAAAGAGAATAAATTTTGATGACCTAAAAGTCGAACGTCGAACATATGAACAATGTTTTTTTAACCCAACACCCAATAATGAAAGTCTCAATATTTGATTTGTCATCAGAATTTATGAAATCTAATATCGGTGGAAGGAGATTAAGTAAAAATTCCTTTAGAATAGTTCAATTCATAAAGAAGTTATTCTTACCTATAGTTCCATTTGAAGTTTTGAAGACGGCTGATTTCGATTTTAGAGAACTACCCGCGTATCGTGCCACGATAGGTATGTATCTATATTATTATCTCTCTATAGCATAGAATGCACGACAGACGACGACACATAAATTCTTTTGACAACGAACACAGAATCATAAATAATATATTTACCCAGTTCAGTGTGAGGTGGATGCTGAGATGAGATGAGAGTATATATTATGAGAAAAATGAGATTGTACCTTTTAGTGGCGTAGATCGGTTTGTTATTATTCTCGGAATATAACGAGCAAAGCCCAATCCCAACCAACGCCTCTACCTAGTTCGAATGAAAATTGAACTAATTGCATTTCATTATATTATACTAGTGGACGCGCCATTTAATGTCAATTGATGTGTCAAGCGAAAAATCTTTAAACAATCCTGTGGTAACAATAAGGCGAAGGTTTAAGTAATAGTTAAAACAAAATATGAAGAAATTTTTTTAGATCATGATAATACAACACACAGCTAAAAAATTTCAAGATATTATTGATGTGGAATTAGATAATTAGAACAATTGGTTCGTGGTTACTGTCGCGGTTTTGTGCATATTATCATACTACCATCCAAAGTCTTTCCAAAATTAAGTCAAAAATTATTTGAAAGAAGCACTTCAAAAATTCCCTATACAAGGTTGAATTTTTAAAGCATGACTTCAAGGGTGGTTCAAGTTGGGGAGAGGGTAATCCGTTCTGCATTACTGAGTTTTAATATTATATTATAGGCAAGATGTCTAATTTTGTGAACTTGATTGTACCAAAAATAGAATTCCCCCTATTATGGCCTACTGGTTTCGAATTGTGTGTGCGTAAAACTGACCTTGCCTTGAATTCAAATTCAACACGAAATTCTAATGTCTAAAAGAGGGAAAATGAAAAGTCTTGCCATGGATCTTAAATTTTCAACTCTTGTATGTAATTTTTTTTAAATCCGGGCAGCGTGTGCTTGTAGCAAAAATCACGAGTGTAGATTGGCCTCCATCCCCAGTAGTTGCGACCAATGTTCTATATATTCTAACATTTTTATAGGGGGTAGAGGTAAGCCGTGTGAATATCCACTTTTCCCTCGGGGGAAATCGGAAATAGGAAACTTTAACCCTGAAAATGTAGTAGTAGAGGATGATAAATGTTTACTGCGCAGGCCCGAAGTCAATCTTTTCCATTCTTGATATTTTGCAAGATCTGGTCTTATCTGGTTTCGTATTTTCGCATTTTCTCGTAGCTGTAATCCATCTCGAGTTATCGAAATAGTTATTTCATCGCACTTGTGACGGTTTAGAAGATCTAATATGACATTTTATGGTGTCTACATCGCGAGACGAATGATTAAGCTCCGTTATTTTGAAAATCGGAGGCTCCGCCTTTATACGTTCACGCACGGTACCTCATTAGGTCATTGCAATGTAAAAGGTTGTGTAAACGGACACACCAACCAGAGACACACAAAGACGACTTCATGATTATTCGATTCTTTGCGTTGTTTGCATGAGAGTAGAAGAGCAAGGCAGAATCACTCAACTATTAGGCCAATTCTGTATAGCATGGTAAATCTGTTATATCTTATTTTTGCATTTATAGGGTGAAAGAACGGACCAGCGTTTCAGTACACCAACCCACCGCATCAATGCAGGAGTCGGACACTTTACCTCCAGTTCGAATTTTTGACAAAGTGATGGGGTAATGCATGAAGTACGAAATCCCCCCATCCGTAACGCAACGCTCATAGCCACCATCCCCTCGGAGCAATACGTTAATTATGAATGACCTCTAATTGTCAACTGTAATATCTGTTTCTGTGTAATGGAATACAATAAAATGTCAAACTCCTTATTGTTAGTTTTGAGAATTTTGAACATTAATTTTGCTGCAACTATAGGAAATTATAAAGTGAGCAGAATTAGGTAGTTAATTTGGTAAGGAAGTTCAAATGTCACAATCCCTCTTCAATGAATATTAGTTTATAATTTGTTATATGCAATACTATAATTAATGGGACGTTAATCACAATCAATTTGGAGGCCCCATCACAAAAACGAAATCAATTAACAATTTTGCAACATTTATGACCCCATTTTGCATGAAAATGAACGACGATTAAAATGCAAAAAAATTCGCTCAATTTTATGCGCAGATTGTGGAGCGCCGAAAATATCCCGTCAAGCTTTGTGCGAATCGGTTCGGTAGTTCTTTGGTGGAGCATACAGACAGACACGTAATCTGTCTTCTCTCTTAAGACTAAGTTAAAATTACATATTTGGTAATATAATATTGCGCGCCCCCTCCCTCTTGTGTAATTCGTAATCACAACGTAGTTACAGTTTTTTTATTAGTGCGATGAGTATTGCAAGTGTTGATTTAAAATATGTATGGGGCATATTTCAAAAATTTGTGTTACAGACACAGACATAATACAAACATAATGAAAATATTTGTTTACATATTACGATGTTTTATGGTTGAAACTTGAAACTGACGACAGAGTAGAAAAATGTGTGTTGTGTTGGGTGTGGTGGTTCAAGGCTTTGGCAGAGTTCGTGGAAGGCTGTTGGTTGTAGATGGTTGTAGTATAGGACCGTATACGTGTTGGACATAGCGCGTAGATTGTTGTATTTTAGTGGTGTTCATAGGAAACGGTATAACTATAAACGGTCTGCGAGGAGACGGACAGACAGCTCGAGTTCTTGTGGTGATAACCACGCCATTGCAAAAGTTCCACAGCAACTTTACTTCATTCACTCACTTATTCAATGACCATTTTGCCGCATTACTCATCCCTACGTTGCACTACACAATAGACGCTACAAGATCGCTGTTCTGTAGGTATATTGTCGGGTCAAAGTCAAGTTTGACCCTTTGAATTTTATTGCCAAGTCAGTTATCACAAAATTCCCTCTTCAGTTTTTTGTTAGCAGTGTCATTTTCCGTTGTTCGTTCTTCTCCATTCATCATATTATTATTCTACTTACTTCATTGTGTCTCGCACAGAATAATACATAAGCATAGAATAAGAATAATAATAACAGTTTTCAGTTTTAGCCAATTCGTTGTTTTCGTTTTGTAACAAATAATTCAACTTCGATTAACTGACTTGTGGTGGTGTGAAATTTTTAATAGGTGCTTATTTTACACTTCTACATATTATTTGTCCGTCGTCAGTCATCTGTTACGTGTTTTTGGAGTCGCAACCTCAGCAGCACACGACCAGTGGCATCCGCAACTGCAAAACATTTAAATTGATCTTACAATTACGCGTTCTTAAACGCAATTACAATTAATAGGTACCTTGGTACTCTATTTATTACAAGAGTCTTTGTGTTTTTCCTATTTCGAGTCATCCCGTACGAACTTACCGTGGTGAGTCTTTCTTCTTTATCATTTATGCGATGAGTCACCATTTTCTTGTACAATCAATTATACAAACAAGTCATAATAAGCAGAAAATCTTGTACCGTTCAATTTGTAAAATAATTTAAACTACTTTATTTCAATTTTAGATACACGGGGGGTTCGTGTGGGTGTTTTTGGTACTAACTGGTCTAAATGGTGACGAGTAGACAGAATGTCGGCGAATCAGGGGCCTTTAGCGTCCACAAAAGGGGAATCTACCTCAAGCAAACCAACAAAATCTGGCTACGACCACTTAGATATTAATAAACTTTACAAGGTATGTACTTTCCTTTTCTTATCAACGATATTGGAATTTGTTATTTGAACTTTGGGATAATTTTGGGATTATTAGGGCAAATCGACAGAGCCGGTAGCCAAAACTGTAACACAGAAACATGGAATGCAAACTTTGGGAAAGGCTCCTCCCGCTAGACGACCTGGCAATCTCACAGCTGTAAAATCCGACAGTACATCAAACGACGTCAGTTCCTCTCCATCTGTTCCTCAGACACCATCATCTGCAGCTGGTCAAGGACAGCCACATCCACCTCCAGGATGGGCCAATACTCTTCCTCATCCACCCGGTCCCCCCTCACCACACAATGTTCCCAATGTTCCCACAACAGGACAACAACAACATCCACACGTAGTAAGTGCCTTGTCAATTTACTGTTACCACTGAATGACCGTCCGTATTTTCTAACATTATTTCAACTAATAATTTGTGTTTTCCAGGAGAAAAATTGGAGCGGTCCAGAAAGAGGTGGAAACTTTCCGTCTCAGAGATTTGCACAGGAGTTCCCTACACTCGCTGGGGCTGCCGGAGGCGAACCTTCGAAAGGTCCACCAACAAATTCAAGCGGTCCTCCTATGGCCGCGTCAGGCCCACAACCAGTTTTAAAACCCCACGACAATCAGTATGGTCCTGGACCGATTCTAAGGCCTCAGAGTAAGTTTAGCTTTACAACAAAAATATTTAACAAATGTCATAATCAGCTTGTAACTTGAAAAATACCGGATTGTGTGATTTGTGAATTTATTAGCCGAAGGGAGTTGGATCCAGGGGGGTGGAAGAAATATGACGAGACCTCCTGGCCCTGTACCGCCCTCCAATGTTCCCAACAGGGAATTTGGTCCAGGCCCCGGTAAGATAATTTTCTAACTAAACATCTTTCTCAATATAGTGAAGTTTCAATGTGAACGAATGAAGCCGTTTAAAAAGTTTTTTACAATGATTTATTTTAATGTACACGCGTATTTATAATACTTTATTATTTGAATTAATAGTTTTTAAGAAAGTTAAATAAGAAAAATTAAAATTGTTAAATGAATTGAGGAAAGAATCATTCCAATTGTTTATTTGTAAGTTGTTACAGGAGTTACACTCAGAAAAATAATATCGTCTTTTTAAAGTTAGTAACAAACATCTATCTTATCTTTTTCAGAACGGTCGAACTTGGGCGGCCCGACACCTCCACCAATGTCTCTGGGCCAGGGAGGCCCTGCTCCTCCTCCACTAGGAGCCTACCCTATGAACTTTCGAGGAGGAATGGTACCGCCACAAGCTTATGTAATCCTAACTTTTAAATACTCTATACTTATACTTTAATTACTTTTAATTAGTTAATTATGGTTTGTATGTGGAATTTTTTTTATTGGTCGATGAAGCACTTATTATTATATTTGAAATGTCTTTGAAGATGTACCCAAACTCAGGACCACCAGGACCCGGAGGATTTTATCCCCCAGGCGGTCCAGGAATGCCAAGATACGGAATGCCGATACCACCTGGAGCTCCGCCTCCACGCGGAAACCATCCAATCGACAACTCAAGGGACTCTGGAAGAAACAACCGAGCTCAACATCAACAAATCCAACGGCCCGGGTCACACTTTACTGCTAATCCTATAATTAAACAAGAAGACTTAGAACGAATGGATGAGATAGGCACGCACGATGGTGGCTGGGCTTCAACCCATGACGACGTTGACTACAACAAAAAAATCAGTTTCGAAGATGAGGAGGAGGAGCGACGTGAAGGACAAGGGGCATTCAAAGGTCCACCACTACCACCTGCTTCAAGGGGAAGTGAAGAGGAGCCTATTCGAAGACACGTGAATGCCAAAGTTATCGAAAGACAACCAAGTATTAGTGAAAGAGATCGAGAACCACGATTCGATAATCGTGAGCGTGAACATCCCTTCGTCGAACATGCTGAGAATGATGAAGATTGGAAACGAGCAAGAAATAACAATCCTTATGAAACAAAAGATCGAGGGGATCGCGGCAATCGAAGAAGACCTGATGATGATTGGAGAAGGTATTCATTTATTATTTGACAAGCGAATCGAGAATAAAATCTGATAGATTGTAATTGTATGATTTTTTATCCTTTTTTTAGTGGAAACAATAGGTACGATGACGATAGGAATAAGAAAGTAGCTCCAACAATTATCGGGAGACAGGATGTGAGGGCCGCCCCCGATTTTTCAAATAAATACAATAACATCGCACCTCGTTTTTTGCGACAACAACAACAAGGTGGTCAACCCCCGGTCAACTACCCTCAACAACAACCTACAAATCAACGTCAGACGCCTAGTCCGGTCTCAACCAACCCCCCGGGTACGCTACAACTACAATTTCAATTTGTACAAGCGAATATCTTTAAATAAAATGGACATCCAAGTGCAGACCTTTAATCTTTAACTAATTTTTAATTTCTATCTTAGAATAAAAAATTTACTTAAACCCATATACGACATGTTAGTGGATTGTGGAATGTTCTGTTTATTCATTTACAGGGAAGGAAAGGGATAATAGAGATTTCAGAGATCTAGATTGGGAAAGACGTGAACCTAATCGAGATCGTCCTCCAAGTAGAGA
>JABASC010003449.1:0-14145 GCA_019776185.1 Plutomurus gul
GAGTTCTTAAGGTATGAGAACAGGAAGGTAAGCTGAGAAATAAATTAAACGTTCATTAGTGTATTCCCACTGTGTACGGTGCTGTCCCTCGGTTTTTTCATGTGTAGCTACATAGTATAAATCTACAAACAAACGTTCCGTACAAACGCAAATAAGTATTTCCAACTGAACACGCAATCCTTTACTGAATGTATTCATGTTATGAATACCGAGAACAAATATAAATCTGCACAAGTACCTGCATGCACAATTTTTCATTTTTAATGTAGTCTGGTGTTAGTGAATTGTGAGAGCACAGAAAAAAGGAGGAAGAGTAATTGGGAAAGGATGCCAAGTCAATCTTAAGTTTTCCTGTTAAGCAAAAGCTTGCAGCAGAAAAAATTAAGATACTGAGGAATCCAATCAGATCTGTCACTACAGGAATACTCCTGTCGCTTGTCCTAAATCAAGAAGAGTGCAATTTTAAAGTAATTATTTAGTTTCGGGTTCCTGTATCTCCTGTAGTTGACATATATTATTATATAACCATACTTTTCATTGTTAGCCAGCTGGAGAGGAGAATAACTGAGAGTATCATTGTTCCTAAATATAAATTCATAGCATGGCATTGACAGGCACACCATAAAAGAGAGCTACCATTTCACAGAGAGACGAACACAATACACGTGCAATCAAGTGAGGAGCTACACAGTACACCACTTGAACAATAGTAACTTATCCCTTCAATATCCGAGCCCTCAGAAGCAAAAGAGTGAAGTGTTTGTAGTATTACAAATAGTAATGAAAGCACGGTCTAAACAACCTGGCTACCGAAGTAGATAGATGTACTCTCTGAATCGGACAGCTAGCCCAGGACAAATCAGAAGCTGAATTCTCGGGGGACTTTGAGGAAAGGACTACGGTTAGAGAGAAAGAGAGAGAGAGGAGAGAGCCAGGCATTGTAATATTTTATGGTGCAATACAAATACAAGTACAGCATAACTCCTTAGTAAAGGCAGATAGATAAGTGAAAAAGAGGTAATAAAAGCTCGGGCTTCTAGATTAGAGTCTGGGTTTCAATTTTTACTATCAATATATAATCGTCGTAAGAAGAGGGCTACTTCTATATACATCGCATAATACAACAGAGCTCCTTTATGTAGTTATAATATGTTGTACAGAGTGCACACGCTATATTATTATGACTGCAAGTTGAGTCAGAGTCTAGACTAATCATATAAACGAAGCCCTGTAACAATATGGCAATGAGAATGAGCAGGGGGGTTTACATTTTATTGCATTTAGGGTGTCTTGCTGTTTTCATGTTTAAGTTGGTTACGTTCAGAGCTTGCCAGTTACTTCGTTACTATCTCTAAAGACAGTAAACGTCCAGCAAATTGAAATCACAATTCTGGTAAGCAGAGTTTACTTTAATAAACAATGATGCTCGCTACTAGGACTGTACATAAACAGTGTAAGTGCAGTAAAGGTGCACCCAAAGCACAAAATTGTGTACAATGCACATGTGCCTGCAATTTATAGGTGTAAAAGAGTTATAGCTACATATATTATGAATTTGAAGTTATATATTTAATATATATATGCATTACGTCACAACAAAGTGAAATAAGAATGGAATGGTCTTCTGCTCTGGCTTGGCCAGAGCCAAAGTGGCTTGTCTGGCATTTTACTGCCGAATGAGTCATGCATGCTTCATAAAAGCAGCAGATTAATTCCCGTTATGTACTCGTACTACCATAGTGTAGTGAGAATTTCCCTGTGTGCTACTACCCGCTTTGCCCGTGAACAATCTGGTCTGTGTACATGACTTTCCTTCCTTAGTTAGTCGACGGTTTATACGACAATGAGCACTGAATGAGAATAACTTGTGCTCACGAGAGAGAGAGAGAAGTGTACTTGTCTAGTCTCTTTCTCTACGCTACCCGGGTTCAGTTCAACTCCGATGTTACACACACACTCTGCCTATTGAGCCTATAGCTCATGGTGGTGTGGCAGTCGTAGCCGGCCTGTCCTGTTCACTTCTGTTATGGGTTGGTGTTCCTACACACTGGCACTATCTCCTTGTATAATGCATTAGCGGAGACCCTCGTTGTTATATACAGTGAGCACAGTAATCGTTACACAGTTGGGTCGTTCTATCTCCGTACCCTTATACAGTGCAGTAAAGGAGAGTATTTTATATACAGTGTGTCTCCCACACAGATATCCCGATATTTGTCTTAGGGCGAGCGTATAGTTAGTTAATATAGTTTTAGAGAGATCGTCATCATATGCAAGGCACTCCTCTGTACTACCACTGGCAGTAGTAGTAGTACGTCTATTATAACAGAGCCAGAAGGAGCAGCACACGGTCGCTCGTTTATGGGTAAATCGATGCCCCTTGTTCTCCAAAAACTGAAGCGAACCGAACAACTGAATTGACTAAGAGGGGAACCCCAAACTCACAAACTCTCAACACACAAGTCTACTGAGTGAGTGAGCTAAGTAAGTTGAGTAGTTGAGTCGCAAAACTTTGTCTCTCTCTCTCTCTCTCTTCTCCTCGTCGTCACACATCCACAAACACGATACACAAAAGGATTACACATTATTCCATTTACCTACGTGTCAAACTTGCCACTTCACTTCTGTAGGACTTCTTGTCACAAAGCAAGTGTTTGTATTTATACATTCTATAAATAGTGTTTGCATAAAATCTGATGACAAGACAGGGCAGTACTGGAGAGAAGCTCTGTTCCCATGTTTTCTAAATGGATGTGGAATGGATGCACAAAAGGGCATTCAAGCAAGATATTTGAGTTTGTGCACGATGTTTACTAAAAAGATACGATGTTTACTATTTCGTGGTTGTTGAATAGCATTTTACTCATAACCACAAAACTTTTTTTACGAGAACCGCTGTCTTATTCTTCGCGAAACGATACATCGTCAAAGGATTGACGATTTAAGCGATTTAAAAAATGATGAGTTCTATCTTACTATAAAAGCTGAGAAAGAGAGAAAGATGAGAGTAAAAAAACAAACAATCGAGAATGAAGGCTGTAGAATCATGCTATCATAATACCTGTAAGATAAATAATGAATGTTTCCTTATATAGTCAAAAATACTGCAGTCCGATGGGAATTTTTGATGAAAGAGCGAGCACGGATGACCTAAGAAACGATAAAGAATCATGTAGGTGCACGAGAGAGGGAACATTGACATGTGCCTATTACTGCACACAAAGTTTTCTACCTCCAACACTTTTTGACCGCAGCAACAATATTGCAGCGTCAACCCGAGATGATAATGACGATGGCGGTGTCTCCTGTGACAGTCCTTTTTGGCGTGTTGTATAATTTACCCATCAATCTATTCCATAACTTGTCCAAGAGCATTTGAATGGAAACTCGTGAAGTTTTATGACAGTAGCCACTTGAAGTGTTCGATAGTTTAATACCTTATACAAACAAACGGTAGAAATAAACAACGAAAGAAAAATGAATGATGAAATTTCTTCGGTGAGCAAAAGTCAAATCGTAATCGTGACAAATAAGATCAGTCTATCATTATTATTACGTATTGTATGCCTATACTGTTACTGATCAGCAGACTACTTGGTATATGTAAGGTAGATGTACAAGACAATTGAATCTGTGGGTGTTTTGTCTTTATCCAGATGAGCGAGTCAAGATGCAGGTAGCGCATCATCATCCCTCGCAGAAAATTATTTGCCTATTATCCATAGCAGCTGAGCTATTCGCAGGTTGACTTTGATGGTCGAGTTGACTGAATGCCACACCCAAACCACAGATAAGAGTACGTAAGCCCCTTGTCGAATCTACTTTTTATTTTCATATATTAACTCAAACAAGAAAGGTATTAGAGCATAAACTTAAGCAGCATTAAGTAAATCAAATCAAGTGTATTATGCATTGTGCACCTATTGTTTACCTATTCCTCAAACTAATTGCGGCCTGCGGGTCGGCTGAACATCTACTATACCTTACATTGGCAGATTAAAAACTTATGCAAGTAGTTATCTGATACGTACAGAACTGATACTGATGATTTGATGCTACGTCGGGGTTGGAAACAGAATCATTTTGTAGGATCTTGGACAAAGAAAAGGGTAATACTAGTTTACCAGAACCTACACAAGAACACAAATGTGGCTCAGTTAATTCATGTGAGCAGAGCACCTGCCAAGCCCCCAATCGTAAACAATTCTCAATTAAATCACAAATAAACTATACAAGGAGCTGATTGTAATGCTTGGAAAAGATACTCCCACGCTAATCAAGATCATTCTAGCAAGCCCAACAACAACCTCCATATTAAATAAATAAGAATAATATTCCTATTTAGAATCGCCATTTTGCACATGTCTCAACTTTGCAGGGCACAGTGGTGTGTTAAGAATTGTGCTTGTAGATTCCAATTCCCTGAACAAGTCCACCACAAAGGATTGCACGTGTTGCTGTCACAATCTTGATTTCATTAGGAAACGACACCAAGTATAGATAAATAATTCACGTCATAGTTTGTACTATTTGTACTGGAGAATCGGTGGAGTTGAAATAGAGTTATTAGGAAATTTAAAAAAATACATGAGATTCCCTCTTGAAACCGCATAGCAGTAGTGTAGGCAGCAACTAGCTGTCTAACAAGAGTCAAAGTTTACCTATGCGAATCCTCATTAAGCAATGGTATAAAGTTGTAAAAATCTCATGTTGATTCTAGGTGATTTTATAATGAGTTAGAACTCATTCCCAACCACCACAGAGGGAGGCTACTATGCTATACTTACATGCATGTATTATTTATTTATGCTTCAAGCTTGTTGATAACGCAGTTCTACTTATGGTGCCAGGTTCCTTTTCATTTCTGTAACATCTGTTGGAAAATTACCGAAAAATTACTGGCAATGCAGTAGTGGTTACTAACTGTCATATGCACTACATGAAATATTTAAAATTGATTTCGATACACCCAGAAATGACTTCAAGTGAAGGAAGCAGAAAGAACATAACCGCATGAATCCTCTCCACCTATACCTACCACTTAAGTTCATCTGAACCAGACTGTTGAAATATTTAAGATTGCATGTATTTCTACTTGACAATGGAGGTTTTGACTATGTTTCGGCATTAATATGTCACATCCTGCAATTTTCCTGTCCACTACCTGTCACATATCAGCTCTGGCTGATGTTGGAACATGCTATCCATGACTTAAGTGTTATTTACGGTACACAGGGGGACGAACGTGAAAAACACAGTGGACAAGTTATGGACGTTCGTTGTATAAGATATACACAAATTAGATGCATCGTTGCAGTATACTTGTACATAGTAAGAGTAGTACATTTTAAAAGAAATATGGATATGATTTAATTAAGCTTACCCAAAATAAGATAGAGAACCGAGGCTGCAAAGACACGTCCGAACAAACGCAACAGCAACATATTTAAAATTTCATATGTAATTGCTATTACCAAAACGGCTATTGGAGTTAATTTGACGTAATTCCGCACAGTTCACAGTTAAATCATTTAGAAAACGTATACTAGTGTGAATTTCAAAAGTTATACTGCAAATGTCCACATTCTGTCACCAGTTATAATGGTAGGTTGTATAACACATCTAGAATACAACACAAACTTAAACTTTTACATTTGTCTGAAACTCTACCACGAATTAACAAAGTTAGCATGCTTTAAGAAATCACTCTAGTTATAGTTTAGCAAGTCTCTCTAGTTATAGTTTAGCAAGTTTTGAACAACTTCACTTTCTTGGTTCTTACAAATGCATGTATCAAGAAGTGACTGGAAATAATCACGGAGTCTGCACAAAATTCACAGAGCACAAATATTATAAAAACCGGTATATCGAAAAACAGCCTTTTTGGAACCGTAAACTTAACTGGAATTGTTAAGAGTTTGAAAAATGTTTAGGTTAGGTGTAGAAAAAGGTAGGTTTACTTATAAATACGCTACAAAGTGCAATACTATAGGAAACCGGTACACGTACACATGTATACAAAGGGGGACACAGGAAAACTACCAACATCCGACCCAAAGGAGCTCACGCATACAACTGAGCGCAAAGCCACACTGAAAGGGAAACTTATCTCTTTGTGGCTCTTCATTCAGTCATAGTCGATGCGTGCACGGCAAGGATTTAACAACGTAACACCAAGCAAGCAGGTCCGTCTATTATATATAACTATTAGCTGTGTTGGTTGTGTGTGCACTGTGTGTTTACACGCGCTGAGCTTGAGCTGGCTTATACAAAGAGGACAGTATTCAGATAAGAGGATAGAATACTTTAGCGTTAGGGCGAGCACCAAAACGATTGACGTTGTATATTGCAAATTTACACTTAACCACTTTTGTTTTGTGCTTATAACAAATCGAATTCTTTGTGTTGATGTGAGTAGAATGACAAATCCTTTTTGTGTTTGGTTAAACTGCAATTAAAACTATTTTCGCATCGGGCATTACAAGTGTACACTATAGTGTATGACAATGGAAACTTAAAATTTACCACTGTACAGAATACTTTCGAGACTTTTAAATGGTAATAATTATATGTACGCTTTAAATTCGTTTGACAGTGGTAATACGAGGGCTGATCAAAAATTGTGGCCAATCTTTGCATGTCTTTTGTTTCGTCGGTACAATGCCGCAGAGGTCCGAGCCTTTACTGACAAGAAAGCTATCTTATCACTTTATCAATAGAAAAAACACGATTCATTCGTCCAGTCAACATCATGAAAAATGTAAATGAAAACCAATGTTAAATAAGTATTATAGTACCCCAATAATATTGAACAAAGTGACAACCAGCTTCACCAAGAAGGCTGGTTTAGTTTTGGTGGGTCAACAGGAGAAAGCTTTTCTAAGAGAATGCGTGGCGTATGATGTAACTCAGCTTGGGGCTTGCTATTCGAAATGAGTGATAGGTTCACTAAAAGTTGCAATGACTTGGAGGCGTGCAGCGCCGGTGGCTCACGCCAGGGTCGTGGGTTCGAATCCCACCTAGTCCACTGAGTCTTCGGTTGGAGATGAAGTTTCATAGACACCTGTACTGTCCAGACTTAAAAAATGCACTGAGCAAAACGGTGGTAGAAAATCAGCTTGTGAAAAAAACATTTGTTTGAATAAGTCGGACCCCGATTCTTTTCAAAACCAAATAGTTCCTGAAGATGGGAAGATGGGAAGATGGTATACCGTAAAGTCGTCTTAGTAAACTCGTTCAAATCCATGTTCGTAAACTCGTCTTCGACGTTCGTAAACTCGTCTTTGATGTTCGTAAACTCGTCTTCGATCAGTTGTTGAGTCTGAAACCTAGAGATGGTTCATGAAGGGACTTCCAAAGAATTCACTGGCTCAAATTGAGATAGTAAGCGTCTTCTAAAGAAGTTATGATTGTTGATGAGATTGCTACTATTCTCACGGTTTTTCACGCTCTTTCGATGGTGGCCTTTTGGTTAAAGTTAGGTCAATTTTTTTGCTCAGCCCTCGTACAAGTATATGCATTCGCACCCGTAGCCGTTTCTTACCCAAGTATGCTAGCGCGACCTTATTGAACTGAGGAAGAGAAAGTCATCTTTTGTAAAATTACAACCATTGGAAAACCATGTCGTACTTATTTTCATGTGGCAGACCACATGTCACATTACAGACAAATCTGATGTCATAGTGAAAGATTAGTATTGCAACTGTTGAAACATTTTATTGTTCTGTATTTCTTCGATCCCATCACCGGCCAAAATATCTTCGTGTTTGACTTGACTTATGTACATATCAACACCAATTATAATGAAAAACCTGAATTTTAATTAGTATGAAGGATAAGGAAGGATGCGCCAAATTTCCATTCTATAGTTACGAGATATCTATCCACTGAAAAAGGAGAATGCAATACATATATTTGAAGCTGTGCAATAATGATTGTGATAACTTTTCGAGTCACAGTCACCCCAAAACAGATTATCTGTATTGACCATTTGTAGTGGGCTGCGCTGTGAACTAGTAGTTACTAATTAATTTTATTGGATGAATTTCACATTTGCTACAAGTGTACTAGCACGATTGCGTACGAAGTCTCATACCCAGCAATACTCCAGCCAGTCAGTACTGTGGAACCACTGAAAGACAATACTTGTCAAATTTCCGATATCAAGAGTTTTATTTTTGTTAAATCAAGAGGTTTCAAAAATCCTTTGGCTCGCCATGATTAAGTTATTTATGATCTATAAGTTGGCTTTTAGTGAAAGCTTAAGAAAGGTTTGATAATGTAACTAAATATATGGTAAACACAAAAAAGGTGAACAATGACAACAATATATCAGGTGTATGTAATTTTTAATAAATACAAGAAATAAATAAAAGTATTAAATCCATTTGAATATACTGGCATCTTTACTTGATGAATCTAGAGTATTGAAAGAGCGATCAATCTTTAACATTTTCTTTGGATTTGCCTTCAGACTCTGATTGCGACGAAGTGAAGGCTGAAATACATAAACACAAAATTATTTAGCATTTCTTCCCATTACCGTAAACCATCCTTGAAGGCTGCACCCTTGCGTGTCACTAATTGACCTAATTACCCGGCATTTGTAGTGAAATTAAAAAGGAGTGATGAGTAAAATATGAAATACCTTTTTCGAATTCGTATCTTGGTCAGCGTTAGCAGCAGGATTAGGAGGTGTAATAACAGAGAAGACGAAATTTTTTGAGTTACTTTTTACATTTGAAATGGATTCACCGCTAATTTTTGTCATCTCCGCCAGTCTGGAAAGAGTAGGAGCTCCTCGAGACAAAAAGGAGCCCTTTCTCATCTGAAATTATAGGTAAAATGTAAGAATAAAGAAATCAAAATCAAACCAGCAAACATGAAATATTAAAAATTCCGAAAATGACCTTTGAGATAGGGTCATCAGGAGAAGCAAACAGTGGCTGTGATGTAGCCTTGCTCAGCGCTTGCTCTTCCACAGATTTTTCGCCTTTATTCGTCGTAACAATATTCTTCACCTTTCCTGTCAGGAGTCGGGCAAACGAAGTAAAAGCTATGCTTGTGTCACCAATGTCACAACCTTGGAACGAAGCTGACTCATTAAACGAACTAAACGAAGTGAGTTTTTCCATTCTTCTTTTACTTAAGCGTAGGGAATTGGAATTTTCAAATAGGGATCTGTTAGACTCCTCTTGACTTTCTTCAAATAGTTGTGAATTTTCCTTAATCCATTTACTTTTCTCCGCTCTCTCCATTTGTCTTTTCATTTCATCTTCGTCAACAACGACTTCGTCTCCTGAATCCCCCATGTGAGCTCTGTCATCATCCATATCATCTAAATAGAATAATAATTAATCAATACTTTTCAAGTGCAGATTATTACAGGGGATGATTGCATTAGATTGATGAACCTACATTTCATGTAATTCCACTTAAAATTGCGTTCTCGTCCTTGACCTTCCATATGTAAGTCTCCATCATGAAGTAATTCATTCTGTATATGCCGTATTTCTTCGTCATCCTTATCCAGCAAAGCTTTCAAGTGAGCTCTTCCAACTTTTTCTCTTACATCTTCTTCATCTAAAACATCTTCGTCTCCTTCTTCGATTTCCATCCGATCTAAACCACGCTCATCTTCATCCTCAGACCCAATTTCACTTCCGGACAATTCCGCTTCCCCATCCACAAATTCTTTTCGAAGTTGCCCACCCTTTCCAAATAGTCCACGTTTTGTTGCAACCTTTTTCGTTCTTGCTTCCAATTCTAAAGCCATTTCCTCATCGTCATCAATACCGTTCTCGCTGTTCTTCACTCTCCCATCTTCACTAACACAGTCCGGCTGTTCCCCATTATCTTCTCCGGCATCTTCTTCGTCTAATAAATCAACAATTAAAGTAAATTACATCTTTATTCGAAATTAACAGTGATAAAATACAGAATTCAAATATTAAATTAAATTACCCGAAAACTCTAACCGTTTTCTCTTTTTCACAATTTTATATCCAACAACACTCTCATTGTCGTCAGAGTCCTGTTCGTCAAGGTCGGATTTTTCATTAAAGGAAAGCAAACGAGTTCTAGTATTTGTTTTTAAAGTTATTGGCGTTTCACTTCCATTTCCCACAAAATCTTCTTCAAAATTCAATCTTTTAGTAGTGGCGGCTATTTTATCGTTCATTTTGGGAGTGTCATTCTCCAACACAGACTTGCTCGGGTTCTCCAAAATGACCTGTGGGGTTTTTGAAGCAGAATTTGCAAGCGTTTCCTCCAAACTAGCAAATAATACATCATCATCATCGTCAAATCCAAAACAATCGTTCTGTGACTCCTCCGGGGTACGGGGCTGTTGTGACGGGAAAGTGCCAGAGCAAACAGCCAGCAACTCGTCGTTATTTTGAGAATTAAATTCGGCAACTCCCCCAACGAGATCAATAACAGCTGCAGGAATTGGAGATTTACAAGAAAACGGCTGCGACTGAATGGAACTAGTCTGTGAATTAGCCGGTTCTCCAATGTCTGACAATGTTACTGAAACGGAATCTTTGTCTGTGACTGGGTCCGACTCAGGAGGACAACGCGAAGCTGGTCGGAGCCACGACTCACTAGTAGTCTGTCCAGCCTACACAAATGAATGATATGGAAATTACATTGAATAATGGAGATTATTGAAAAACTTGAGCTTAATACCTTCTGTTGATCATTTGAAGGGATATCAAGTCTCTCAAGATTTATTTTCACAGAGCTATTGATCGCTTCGTCTGTTAATGCTTTCTTTTTCTCCGGTTGTGGCTGACCAGAAGGCAGAGTGTCCGAAATAAAGCCTTCGTCAAATACGTCTGGGATAGACACGCCAGTTTTGCTATTTTCGTCTTCGAGACTTTCAACATCATCTTTGTATTCACTTTGATCATCATCAACGTGATCGTCGTTTTCAGATTCTTCCGAATTGTCGTCATTTGTTATATCATCATCTTCGGCTTCGTCGTCAACAAACGCGTTGCCCTTTCGTCGTTTTTTCTTACTGGTTCCACTTAGAAGGTATTCCAACTCCTCCTCTTCGTCTTCGTCAACCTCCGATTCAGTCATTTCATCTTCGATTTCTTCGTCATCCGGTAACGGATCGAAATCGGTGTTTTTATCCTCTAACTGCTTTTCTTCCGAGTACATTTCATAGAGCTTCAGCTTTTCAGCAAACTCTTTCGCCTTCTTTGCATAGATCTGCTGTTTCAATGTTTGCTGCAATTTGAACATTTTCGCACCAGGAATGGAACTACCAGATTGAGTAGCTGTACTCGAACTTTCGTCTTCGTCCGAGTTTATTACTTTCACATAATCCACTTCATCCACAACCACATGTTCTTGTCCTTGTGAGTCTTCTTCCTTCTTGGAAACACTAGGTGAAAATAAGACATTATTAGTTACATTTGTTTATGAAATTAATGCACGAAAAAGTAATAGTAATCTCTCTTACTTGATTTTATAATGCTGTTCTTTCGAAGGCTTAACAACCTTGGTATGTATTAGAAATCTATCCATGAGAGTTTGTACACCTTCATTCCGAGTTTTTACTTTGGAGCAGTCGGTATCCAAATCTATCATTCCTTTAGAGTCAGTTTTTGCTCCTTTTCCCACCTTCGGATGAAAATTAAACAAATTGGCATATCCAGGCATATTTTTTAATTTTTCAGCCAATGTAAGTTTTTTGGGCTTTGGATTTTGCGCCTCCAAAAATGAAATTAGTTCTATTTCTTTCGCTGCAAAATTGTCTTCCAAATTAGCAACAGGTTTTGAATCTTCAGCTTCAATTACAAGGTCATTTTGATCGAGTTCAACCTTTGGTGTTTGTACACAAGGCACAACAGCTTCGACCTTCTCTGCTGCTTTTCCCCCCCTGTCAATCTCAAATTTACCATCGGAAATGTCAAGGACTTGACCCGCCGATTCAAATTTGTCCAATATTCTACATTTTTCAGAATTTTTTTCATCATTTTCAACTTCCAATATTTTCTGTTCCCCTTTTTCTATAATTTCTACATTCATCTGGTCCGAATTCCCTTTATCTTCCGAAGGTGACCCTTCCGTAAACGCTTCCTTTTCCATTCCCAATTCAACTTCCTTTTCCATTCCTAATTCAACTTCCTTTTCCATTCCCAATTCAACCTCCTTTTCCATTCCCAATTCAACTTCCTTTTCCATTCCCAATTCCAACTCCATATCTTCTACTTCTGCAGAAATTGTATTTTCTAACCAAGTTTTCACAGGGTACTCTGCTTCGGCGTCTAAACTAAACAAACATTCTTCTGTAGGTTTTGCAGGGCTACCATCGGTAAAATCTTCTGTAATGTTTGCAATTGGTTCACAAAAATGTGCTTCGTTGTCTGTTTTTTGCTGATCGTTAAACTGGCTTCCATTGTCCTTATGGATAATGTCCGGAACTACGATTGTTCCGACTACCTTTATTCCAGTGCTCACAAGGCTGGTTAAAAGAGGGGCTTTTGATGCATTTCTCTTTTTGAGAAATTCATCAAAAGTCAATTGTCTTGGTTTATGGTAAGGTAGAGGAGCATAGGATTCCCTCAGCATTTTTTGCGTACGACTGGTAATATCTAGTAGCTCTTTCTCACGTTGTTTTTTCGTTTTAGGTCTTTTTCGCTTTTGCTTCGATGTCAAGGACATTTTGGAATTATTTTTACCATCGGAATCAGAGCCTGATATTTTCACTTGATCATTTTGCTTGGGCCTGCCCTCATCGCTACTGCTATCTGCGCCGTAAACGTCGGTGTTTTGAAATACCTGATGAAATGATGTTGTACCGTTTGGAGCACCCATTTCCATTTCGTCTGATTTAGCTTCAACATCCGAAGGTAATTCTTCATCACTGTCTAACAAAAACGCTTTCCTTTTCGTGACTTTAACAGGCTTTTCATGTGTTGTAAATATTGTCGAAGCTTCGGTGTGATCGTTATCAGAATCCTTTGCTTCACTTTTATCAGATTCCACACGTTCCTTTTTATTCCTCCCCTCCATTTCATCTTCACTGTCAGAGGAAATTGCACGTATCTTCTTGCGGAATTTTATTTCTTCTTCGTCGGAATCCAACTCATGAATGACAAACTTCTCTGTTTCACCTAATTTTGTACAGTCGTCAACATTTGTTACTTGTATAGTTTCTTCCATTTCATTTTTGGACCCTCTCTCATTAAATGTTTCATGGGAAGGGCTTGGAGGTCGACCAGAGCGCGATTTTGGAGATTTTTCATACTTAAAATTTGCGGAACTGCTTGAATTCGAACTTTGAGAATTGCTGGATTGTGTCGAATTCCGTGTTTCATTATTTTCAACTACGTGGGATTTTTCAGACTTATTCTGAGAATTGCTGAAATTCGAACTGGAGCCACAGCTAGAACTTTGAGAACTGTTGGATGTCGAATTCCGTGTTTTATCATTATTGTCAACTACAATTGCTTTTGAAAGACTTCCTACCTCAGATGCATTGATATTATTTCTCTCATCTTCCACCACAATATCTGAAAAGCACACATGAAAATCACAATGTAGTAAAACCAATTTACACATTGTACCCGATCAAAGTATAAAACTTACTGTTTTCAGTCGATAATTCACCGGCGCAAGCACTAAGGACCATAGATTCCATCTCTCTCGCTTCATTTAATATTGGCTAAAATAGATTATCTAGTAAGTTACGATTTTTAAGTATTTACCAAATAGTTTAGCTGTTATTTGAATGTACTTACGTTATAGTTTTTATCGAATACGCTGGAATGTTTTTCCAGTGTTTGGTATTCGCCTCGTCGATGGTTAGTTTAGTTAATAGTTTGGTAGTCTCGTCGTCATTCCCATTCATCGTCTGTGTGTTGAAGAAAAGAGGGAAATATTTTCTCAGTCAATAACATTGAAAGCGCGGTTATGCTGGGCCAAATAATTCGCGGTATGTGTGTAATTCCAGGATTCAAGCAACAACCTGCTTGAAGATCTCCGTGTGCCCCAATTATTATGCTCTTGATGCGAAAAGTCAATAAGAGAAGGTGAGTGGTGAAGGCTAAATTTATAAATACAGGTTGTTTCAAATATTATCGGTTATCTTTACGAAAAAGTGTGCCTTGATTACAAAACACTCTCATT
>JABASC010003450.1:0-14144 GCA_019776185.1 Plutomurus gul
AATCAATTAATTTTCTGGAGCATAGAGTGGGCACAAGCACAAAGGTTGTGAAGATGTATGTCTAAATTTAAATTTGTGTGCTGCAGTAAATACACTATTATCACCAAGTAGGAATTGCCTTGCCGTACGTACAGTATTATAATTGTTAGTCTTGTTTGTTGAAAAACAAATAAGAATGAGTTTTAAAATGGTAAGGAAGGCTGACTTTTCCATCGGTAAATAAAAGTGATTTCAATAAGAGCCTTTGTGATAATTATGATTTTATTAAAATACAGGGTTTATAAAATGTTGTTGTACTTCTACTTGTAGGTAAAACCGGTACAAATGTATTACAAAAAGTATTAGTACCAATCCTGAATAACTATGAATGCAGACGTTGGCACCATCAAAAACACATACGTGTCGAGGTAATTGCGTCTACCCTACGCTACAATACAACGCATACTATACATACCAGGAAACGTGATAAGTGCCAATATATTATGTAATGTATCTACTGACTAATGTAAACACTACCTTCGATGTTAATTTTTTTAGCTTCATGACGAAATGTTTTGTGCTGGACATAAAAATGGACTGATGGATGCGTGTCTCGTAAGTTGGAGATAATAGAGCCAAACCAATTGTGAAACTTCAAAATTTTGGCCACAGCAATTTATTATAGCATTAAATTTAGCAATAAGTTCATTGGTTTTATGTATATTTCAAATAAATGTGTAATTACACAATAGTTTTTGAAATGTGCCGAAATAATATATTTTTTGTTTTCTAATATGGGCTATTTTTCCTTTCAGGGTGACAGTGGAGGACCATTGGGTTAGTTAACATAATTAAGGATATGGTTAATAATTTTAGGATAATTTAACTATAAATGTTTTGCGCAGTTACACTGGATAATGGAAGGTGGACCCTTGCTGGAATCACATCTGCAGGATTTGGATGTGCCGTAGATCGCCAACCTGGGATTTATCATAAAGTTTCGACGACAGCAAGATGGATTCGTGCGCAAATATCAGCTTAGAATTAAAAAATAAATGTTATCGATGTAATTTACATTTCTATTTTTGTATATCGAGAGTTGAGATTACTTAAACTACTATTTAACTAATGTAGTCTAAATTACAGTTACAAAGGATGTTACAATGCATGTTTTCAAAATGCCAGGACTTATCTAAAATTGTAGCTTACTAAAAAGTACTTACACTGACAAATCCTGCCTGTTTGCGTACATACGGAATGCGATTACTAATTGTTGTGCAAAATCTACTATATTTAAAGAAAGAGAACAGTAAGTTATTTTGTAAATAAGAATATTTAAAAATGTTGACTGAAATTTCACTGAAATTCCATGTAATAGAAAATCAAACTCATTTTTCAATCTGCTCAAAAGTAGATGCATTCAATGGTGTTACAATTTGTATTGATTGTATGTACAGCAAAAGCAGAATCAGGAATGTATTATCACTACATCTATTCATTGTATGTGGTGTCTACTATCTGGTAACTAATTATCAGTGTGATGCTCATTGCTGTAATTCCTCATAAACTAACTGTTTAATATATTCCAGGTAGTCGCATTTAATTTTTACGATATTTCAAAGCATTTTACCTTGAATATCTACTCCACAGAGTCAAAACATATTTAGTACATTGTGTTAGATGGGAAAATTGTTACTAGTAGTAGTAATACGTATTCATACATAAATACTATAACGAACTCTAACTTACAGGCGAAATCGAAAATTTAATTACTCCCGACCAAGACTACTATAAGCCCTAATGCAATTTTTTAAAATCAGTAGCGTATTCGTTCTAGAATTCATTTACTATACTTAGAATACTGGGTGAAGATGTGGAAGCAATGCAAATAGCTCTTATTAAGTCATTTAATTTTGTTTTCGCATCGTAAGTGTGTTTTGTTTTGCTACTCACGTAGTATATTGTTACTTTGTTAACTAATGTCACCGTTTGGGTAAATGTCTTTAGACTTTCACTTGTATAATTATTTTTTTACTGAAATATTTAAACACAGTCTCCTTCTATTGACCATTTCAATGTCACTTTTAATTTGGGTATCATTATCAGTGACAGTGATTCTCTCTTTCGATTAAATTACTAATATATTAATATGTAGTATAAAGTGTTCCGTTATCAAAAAAAATAAATGTAGTAAATATCTTCGTCAATTGACTTTCCATCTGCATCCTTATAATTCTTCTTGGGTCCATTAAGATTAAGATGTGAGAACGCAAAATTGAGTGCGTTTGAATTAAAAGCTTCCATCTACATGGGCTAAATAAACAATAAAGGTACCTGGTGTACATGGCACAGATAATAGCCATATAGGCTTAAGGGTGTTAGTGTTAATTACCGTACTTACATATACTGAAGTATTTGTAACAGGACGACTAGTAATTGCATTATATCCATCGACATATAATCGTTAGCCGTTGAAAGCAAACTCCTTAGAAGATGTTTAAGTGAACTTCTCAGCTTTCAAGTGCATACAGTACAGGTTCACAATCAACAGGCAGCAAATTACATTTGCACAAGGTGTCCGTGTGAAAAGATGATGCAGCGAGAAGATCAGTGAGCGCATTAAATCTTTAGAAAGTATTCGTAGCGAGTTTGCTCGACAAAAAGAGAATTAATAGATTATCAATATACTAATACAGCGTAATGCTAGCGTGTATTATATTAAAACCTACCAATTTATTCCTCATCTTATCGATCCTCTACACACAAAAAAGGAATTACTAGATTGTAATGTTATATTATCACACACTTTGAATACATTTGCACATATTTAATTGTAATCACGTACAATTAGTGCCAACAAGAAATTAAATCATTGGTTTCATAGCCTGAATGATATGCTTGCAAAATACAGCAGATCAGAAATGCAGATTAAATATTTAGAGATGACGCAAACGATGCAGTGGTAATCTGCAATGAATAGAATTTTTACAAAGAATACAATTTGTTGATAAATATGCATTGGTAATCTCTTTGAAATATTTATTAGATAAGTTATTCCAACAATAAAAAAGCTAGGATAAAGCACATTGGAAGCTGCATAAAAATGAGGAAAAAGAGAGTTAGTCGTACCATCATCTCCTGGTGATAAGATATTGTGAGACAGGGAGAAAACCCCTCAGCTTATTAGACTTTTGATGAAAAGAAGATCACGCGTGAGAGTTTCCTAAAGAATTCGATTTCGTTGTGTGCATCGTTTTCACTTGAGTCGTGAATTCAATTGTTGGCACAAATCTAATTATATTGCTAACTGTTACATGACATGATACAATACAGAGATAGTTGTTTGTTCGTCTGTCTGCTGGCTGTCCCTCAGTGTAACGTATCAATCTATTATAAAACACTAAAAACAAGGTAGAGTAGGTACAGATTGCCAGCAATTTAGATAATAATACACTTTTCATACACGTGCCTACCTGCCAATTCTATTTCAAGATAATTAAATTATGCCAATTTGCATTATCTTCTACCAAATTTATTCTCGTAAATTCCTATTTATAGCTTGTGCTAATCCTGGAAATTGTGAATTGTCGCTGCACCGCATTTTTACATTGAACCCAGCACAGAATTTAGAATGCGAAAACACTACCTTTGCTTACAACAATATCTTGTTGTGTAAACGGCATTAAACAAGATACAATGATTGCCTGTTTGATGCAGAAAATTTCTATTTTTCAGTGAAGACTTAAGTAGCATTATTTGCAACATGTTCCTCCTTAAGTTTCACACTCTCGTTCGCTTTTTACCAACGTGTACAGACACAATGCTCTTTTCATGAGAATTACGTTAGGCTTTAGTTAATACTTCTGACAAACAGCTATTAGTGAAATGCAAAGGACAAGAGATTGGGTAAATGAATAGAGGCTTGCCGCATTTTGTGTGGTAGTTCTATGTCGATTATAATAAGCCGTGTTGAGTTAACTGTAACAGAGGCTATTTGTACACTTGACAAACTAAATTGTACGCAGGTGAATTGTTGATGGCACATTGTGCATGTATACTTTCACTTCAAGCTTCGACTACCCCAAATAGAACCAAGTGTATCTGTACCATAGATAGCAGAGTCCACATGTATGGACCAGGAGAACACGGTAACAATGAGCTGTTGTAAAACTACTAAATATACGAAATACTTGAATATTGGCCATCAACTTCTAAAGTCAAGTCTAACTTGACTTGCATTGACTAATCTTTTGTATATGCAAAGTGCTACTTTTGTGTTGTCTCTCTCCCACTACAATATATACACTTCCAACAGCCATATATTTGTACCTACTTATAGATACTTAAATTCTATTGAGACGCCTGCTCTGCTGAATGCACTACGTTGCGTATCCAACAACACAATCCGTCGAGAGCGTTTCTCATCATGTAAATAGACACCCGTACCATCGCATTCGGATCCAATCCTCCTTTCGTATTCCTGTAAGGTACTACACAACACATTCACCTTTTAGAGTCGATCTCACTCAAATTCATTGGTTGCCCTCGTCATTTGCACTCATTATCTCACAGAAAATGCAACGATACTTCAGGTAGCACCACTTTATATTGCAGATACTCATCTCTCTGAGAGAGCACATTTCCGACGACACTCGAAGTCTACACGGCCATGGTCACAGTGCTCTCGTACCCATGTTGTCAGTGTCAGTTCAACCACCGGCCATCATAGACCCACCATGGTTTTTGCCCTGCACTCGCTCTGTTTAATTGTTACGTTACTCCTTGTCACTCTGTCCGGTTTCCACAAATCTCAAGTGCTGGGCAAGCTAAATTTTACTGCTGATACTAAAAGTGTGAATGTGGTCGGAAGTGGTGACTCTCTTACGAACAATGCCAGTTCCACCAGTGTCAAGAGAATGGACAAACATGGAATTCCACATATTCCTCCTCCGCCACATCCATCTCTCAATGCAGTTGTCGTACAGGAAGGTCCTCCTAATTCAAAAATGCCAGTATTTGATTTCTTGGATTTCCGAAGACGTGTTTTTGGTACGGAAAGATTTTTCTTGTGTTTACAGCGGGTATTCTACTATTTAGTATGATGCTGTGTACGTATAGTTGTAAAACAAATAATCTGAAAAAGCATGTGCCAAAGTGATACCTGGGAGGTAGACAAAACTTGACGAAGGAGCAGATTGTAGACTGTAAGCACACAAGATCTCTTATTGGAATTAATTCTAATCGAGTTGTTTACATAAATGAATAAAATTTTAAAGCTGAAAGCACCGTATCCAAAGATAATTGACCATTTACCAGCGACCTCAAACCCAATTCCATAATTTGCCATGTTTAGATATACACCTACTAGTGTTAATACATATACGTGCAGTGCACGTCGTGCACGTATAACTCGTATTTTCAGTCAGTGTCGAATTGAGTATGTTGGACTTGCAGTGTATAGTTTTTTCAACTGCGACACTGTTGGAAATGCAGGTTGGAAATATCATACAATCTAGTTTAAATATTTTCTTTTTGTGTCTAAAATAATAAAAAATGTTTATTTTCTCATTTCTTGTCCTTGTACGTACAGTACCAATTGATCTGGGTTAAACTTTTGTCGTGTTCTTCCCGAATTTTATAAAACTGGAATATTAGTAAAGTGGTCGATCGTTACAAAAGAACTATACAGGGTGTCCAAGAATGAATCGGACACTTTTTGAAGTATTCAACCTCAACTAAATTAATTGTAGTCAACTCGCACAATAGAATCACAATACCCATTTTTAAACTGCAACATGATTGATGATAATTCAAATTTGTGTTGAGCTTGTTGTTAGTTAGCACTGACCTCCTGTTCTAAGGTTTTTGCGAATAATATGTTTGAGACTTAATTCTACAGTTAAATTTTCTTTGGTGCTGATAATGATGATGTCATCATGTAGACCATTTCCGTAAACTAGGCCAAATGTATTTGTAAAAGAAAATTATAATAATAAAGAGTTTATTACGTCTTTATAAATTCACTATCAAGTTGCCCTTGCTTGTTTACTTTAATAGTATCAAATATTTGGTAACGAATTTTCTATATAAACGTATTCTTGTGTGAACGAATAAAACGTTGTTGGTACCTTAGCCACTATACTACACAGTAGGTTGCATTGGTAGCAAGGTTTGTTCGAATTGAGCTAGAACGTACATAGTTGGCAGTGGAAATACTGAGAAAATGGAGAGTAACATTTGTTTTATTGTGTGATTTTGAAGGCAACTTTTGAATATTTCTACTCCGCTGCACATGAACGTGTGGTAAGCAACTTTCATGGATACCCCAAACTGTGCACATAAAATGCATTCTGAATTGAAAGCGAAAGTGTCAATCAATGCTCGATAGGTATATGCAAACCGACGAAGCATCTACTTCTTCTGTTCTTCACTTGAAATTTTATCTAAATACTGTATATGATGGCTTATCAAAAGTACAAGATTTCAATCAGTATACAAAACAAATGTAATACCATTCATAGTTGTCAATCACTTTTCACTTAAAGGCAGCTTTAATACCGTTCCAATCGGAATTTACATTGTTAATTCGCAAGAATCAGTCGCATTTCCCACAATGTAGTGTACTCATTATTGCCACATCTTAATTTCGACGGCAAATTAGTATTCACGCTGCATTTAAACTGTCCCACTCATTTAAATTCATACAAAATAAACTTAACACTATTATGCACTTTAATTTTTGAAATATTTTGACAATCTTATTATCCACCCACATAATCCCATCATTAGCAGAAGTATTACGGTTTAACTACAAGTTAGTTAAATTAGAATTGCATCTTAACCAATTACATTGCACACATATACAAATACAAAGTTATTAGATCAAAGCGAAGCGTAGTGTTCCTACTCTTGAATACGCCACTAAAATCTATTTTAGGACTTTATTTCCGATTGGAGTGAATCTTACCATAGCATTCTAATCACAGTACTCCTGCAGCACACAAAGACGCAGCAAAATTAACCTAATAAAAATCTTTTACTGAACAGTCATCGTCAAAAGTAACGGTGTGAATTGTCACAAATTTGACACGACAGCTACATTGTACAACATTGTAGAAGTATGATGATGATAGGCAAAAATCTAAAGTGAAGTTCACGGTACGATGGCAGGGACAAATAGTTGTCTTTTAAAAGACTCTTCTCGAAAGACAAAAGATATTTTCTTGTTTCTATACTCGAATCACTGTTATGATGAAGAGTATTTAAGCCGGAACGTAATCAACATGGATGGTCTGATGGGATAATTTCTTTCTCTGTTGGATATTACCATCTGCATGCATTACCAACTGTATTTACGCACAGCGTAGTGCCATTACTACACATCATGCACCACTCTATCAAAATTATGCACTTCAAGAGCGCGTACAAATCTTCCGACAAAAAACAACAAATGTTAGCTACCCCTTTAAAATAACCGTAGTGTCTACTATATTCGACTCTCTTATTCAGTCTAGGTCCAGTGATCACCCACTATCTGTAAAATGCACTTCTATAAAGTCCAACAGAGACACAATACGAATCCCATAGAGCCACATCATGAATGTAGTAATGGGTCCTCTGTCGTTTCTCTAAAGTCCTACTCCTCCAAGTTGTGAACTTAAGATTGTCTGAATTGTGAACTACTTATGGTTGCATTGTCTTATAATTTACATATAGTAGACAATAGTAAGTGTGCCCTAATGCTGTCTGTGTACTATTCTAATCTTTCTCATAAAAGGATAACAAAGCCAGGCGATTATATTTCTCTATACCTAATTGATCTTCTTGTCTCACTCGTTGTGAAGCATTGGAATCCCTCTACTAGTATAGCATAGATGCATAGTTGTTTGCATGCTCACAAGGCTGTGTCAAGTGAAGAACATTTATATTATTTTAGGCCAAACGCACAAAGAGAGCACGGTTAACTTCTCAGTACTATACTACAACATGTAGATACAGGGGTTCTTGTGGTAGAACAAAACTCACTTCACATTGTTCCTCGAGAACGTTAAAAGAGACTACATTACGGGTGTTGCTTTTTTAGCTTGTTTCTGTTGTGAGACATTCATTTTAAGCTTATTGTTAGTTTTATTCAACGAGAGGAGAGGGGTAGTAGAATCCACACACAGAATGTAATATGGAAGATTGTTTGTTAATGTTAGCTAACTATGTTGTGACGATTGTCATACAGTTGTTGATGTGCCTCTGTGTGTTTTCATTTGCAGTTTTGCACTATAGTCTCCTCTCCCTGAACATTAACAGCTAAACAGAAGCTTAGAGAAGCCAAGTTTCTGTGCTTGATGTTGTCAGTCGGTGTTTGTTATTTGCAGAGTGCAATACACCTTCCATCCTTTAAAAATCTGTCCGTCCGTGTACTGTTGTTGGTTCGTGTGTATCGCTGTACTACTGTACTGTAAAGGTTTAGTTGGCCTATACTTGACAACCAGTGTACAATAGAAAAATTAGATATTTACCTGTACCTACCTGTGTAGTGGATTGTACTGCTCAGTTCTATAAGAGCGTACTTCCGGAGAATTTGTATTCAATTGTTCTTATCACACTTCCTTTATTGCTCGGTTATTCTGTTGCAACATTGACAGAAACTTCTGCTGGCTACGTTCTGACAACATGAACAGTACTGTTTATAACATGACACTTAACTGAGAGTATCAAGCCTCAATTTCACATTATCTGATTCACACATCAAATTCTGTTAATATAATAATATGTACAAACGAGTACATAAACTACATATGTACATATTCATGTTGTTGTGTTAGCTTTGTGTTCGCTTGGTCATTATTAATTCCTGTTCCAATTGTGAAATTGGAAACATTTAAAGTTCAATGTTGAGATCAAGTCTACTACGCGGTGAATAAAATAATTATTGCTACTAGAAGTTAGCCATACGATAGGTTGCACAGGAAGATGGAAGAGAAACAGTTTACAATTCAGTAATTTGTGCCCCGAGAGTCACCAGTGACGAAGGGTGGCTGATCAAACAGGTCACGTGTGGTGCATTGGAAAACTGATGGACTTTGTGTTTTGAGTGACATCAGAGGGGGAATTTTAATAGGAAAAATGAAAATGAGGATTCGACATCCGTTCAAATCGAAAGGATTTTCCATGGATGGAATTCTCCTAATAACTTTTGTGATAGCACCACTTTACACTTCAATTTTTGGCATGCGTTTCCCTCATTTGAGAAATTCAGATTTAGATTACACCTATAGCTACAAATTAAACGGTGATGTGAAATTTCCCTCGCGTCACCCCAAGAAATACGACAGCATTAGAAATTCTAGCAGTAGTTTTTATCCGCATTTATCAACTCAAGACTATTATTACAATTCTCATAGAGATTCCTACCCCTCAAGGCAAGTATTTTTATCTAAATTGAAATCACTTTATATAATTACATTCACGATCCTTTTGTTCTTGTATTTTCGATGAATTGTTAACCTATGATGTTAATACTATGATGCTATTGCAGCACAAGCACAATGTCCTCTTCAGCATCATCGACAATCGGTTCTTTCACCAAAGATCGAGACCGCCCCAACTATAATAATCGTGATGGCACAAAAGTTATTTATAATCGTTTTGGCTTCCCAACTGCCATTGTGGATGAGCCCAGCTACTCCTTTTCGAATCGCAAAGGGGCAATTGTGCCCAAACGACAGAGTGATTCGAGCCACCATCGTCTTGGATATTACGACAGTCATAGAACGAAAGGCTCCTTTTTTTCTAACGAAAAATACGACAATAATAATAATAGATTCAGCTCTACTCCACCCTCTGATAGTTTTACATCGGATCAACGTCCGCATCACCATTACGACTCAGCTCTTAACAATGACAATAAAAATGATGTGACACTGAGTCATATGCTTGACACGAGCTCCTCCACAGGCGACATTCTAGATTTACAGCACAAAATGCAGATATACGAGCTTCTTTATTCAAATAATTCTAGACTAAATGATGATGCGAGACAACTTGCAGGTTTGACTCATTCTAGAAATAACACTGTAATTCGGGAAGCGTATACTGAAATCATTCATTTTAGGTTTAGACCCTTTTTCATGGCACGTGTTTGGTTGAGATTATTTACTTGCTAGAGGTGGTAGAATAATTTTGCACAATGCAACACTTAAAATAGGTTACTCTCGTACAAATGCAATACAAATGCAGTTTAATAATTCTTTTCTATGATGTTTTATTGCAGTCATACCTCAAAATTGCTGGCATGCGGGTAAAATGTACGGCTGTGGATTGAGTGTTTCGTGTGTTCTACAAGGATCTAAACCACTTGACCTGTGTAACGGAGGAATGATTTGGAGTTGTTGCGTCCCACGGGAAAAAGCATCGGAAGCATCGTCGGCTGTTGGTATTTTGGACAATCCACGTAAGAAAAAAAGGACAACTAAAGTCAGAAACAGTTGCTTAGTTTTTCATTGTATTGATTCCCTTGTATGGTATTGTGTTTGTTCAAAAGTCTTTAGTGTTCCGTTAAGCAGAAGTGAGTCAGTAAGCTAAACTTTGTCTTGTCTAGTAATGGAAAAGACACCGCGTGACAAGCAACATTATTTCGTAGCTATCGTCAGTCAGTTCTACTTGAGATTTGTCTAAATTTACATTACTCTATTGCCTACTCTGCTCAATGTTTGATTACAAGCAGAGCGTAAGCCATGAACATGATTACATTACCACTATTCATGCAGTAGTACTTGATTGTATTACATTGCATTACATGGTACATGAAAACTTTCTACAATGTGCAAACACCAACGTGATTTGGTGACAATACTGTGCGTAGAAATTGGCTATGTGAGGCAAGCCAGGCCCATTTTACACTCAAATTTTGACAATGACACACTCAGATGAGTTACCACTGTGTACCTATATTTACAAAAGCATATTTATATACAGTTTCATTTCTTTTGACAAGGTGATCTCTCAAGATTTTTCTGTTGCTGTTTAGTAGTTGTACGCGTGCCCCTTTTGTAATACCATTTGCCTATTTTTAAACAGTACCTACTAAACTAAGCTACATAAATTGTTCTTGAGAATATTACCAGTGTCACGTATTTTAAAGAATTATTTGCAATGGCAAATTCTAGGATACGCACTAGAGGTGAGCTCGATTTCAAATATGTCAGCTTAATAATGTAAAAATCACTTTCGCCAAAATGGATTGGTTTCATTCAATACACCTAATCGATTCGATTTCCATTAGATAAAACTTTTTTTTACAATAAACCTAGGTTTGATTCCTAATTTTCTGTATACATAAGAGTAAAATTTTTTTAATAAAAATAATAAATGGTTTCAAAGACAAAGGTGCAAAAAAATACAAACATGATGCTTCAATTGTGTAATTTTTTTGATTAAAATATATGTACATACATCGATTAGGTGATCATTCAGGAATCAATTCTTATATACAAATATAAATATTTTATAATAACAAAGTTTCTATTTCAATATGTAAAGGGTAAATTTGTATCATCGATCCCATCTCTATGTGTACTTTTGACAAAGAGTGAATGTTCTAATTCGTGTCTGCTAGCAAAGTTAGATCAAAAGGTAGAATGCTTCACATGTTTTTGCTTTAGTGTCTTTTATCTATACTGTTATTGTTAGTGGATAGTCAAGAGAGGAAGTCTATATCATTAATAGTAGTTTGTCACTTCTCCGTTTGATAGTTAGAACATCACGATAAGATGACAAGAGAAAATTTGGTGCAACAAAACAGTCTAATTTTTGTAACGCTAGAGCCACATTTAGTCGAAGTACCGCTAATTGTAAGCCAAGCTAAATAGTATGTAAGCCAAGTTCTCCCAACTCATTTCCGCTCTACGTCTTATTTATTGCTGACCCATTTACCTTTCGTTTCATCTTCAAAAGTGAAGAAAATGTTTTACAGCTTAAAAATTCTCACCCAATACATATTACCAGTGCAATAGTGACAAAGGAAGCAACTTATTTTCATGCCAATTATTTACTGCTGGGATTTTTTACAGCATCGAGCAGTAACACGTCTTATTCGTACGACTTGTATCACACGAACTCCAATGACAATCACCGGCCGTATTCTTCTTCCTCTCCATCAACGTCTTCATCCTCATCAGTTATTAGTAGACCAGATCCATATCGTCCTATCCCAATGTCAGCTCTCACTCATAAACCGTATTTCAACCGACCGTCCTACAACTTTTATCGACCCTCTACCTACAAGCCGTATACTCATTCATCGCATTCTAATGACGACTCTTACCCTCTGTATCCATCAGATGTAATCAAATATCGACCAAACAAACCTACCAGTAGTTTGTCTCCACTAATTACCACAGCTCCTTATGATCCGAATCCTAATGATATTTATTCCGTTTCCAACGATTATGACTTTAATATCCATAAAAATAACAATAATAACCATCACTCTCGGCCACCACCTATTAGTAACGCCATACTACCTGACAGGCTGAGCGTCAGCCCAAAGGGTAATCAAAAAATTAACTACAAATTTTGCACAAAATACTCAATTTTCATTTTTATTCATATGCAAAATAGTCTCACTTACTTATCATTAATGTTTTTTCGGTTTGTATTTACACTCGGTGCCCGGTTAACTACTGTAACGATTTTAAATTGCACTTTAAACTTTATTACAATACATGTACATTTGGGCAATCTTTTTTTTGGGGAACATCTTGTACAAAGACGCACAATGGAGTCTACATTCTCTCTGCATGTTTCAACTTAAGTGTTGATTTGAATACATCTCATGCACTTCTAGTGGGTTAGTAAGAATGTATAGTATTTTCGTTACCTTACAATGCATTGGACACGCACGCTTTGTTGTCAGCACAGTCAGCAGGCAGTGGAGTGGGCTACTAATAAGTATACAGTATAAAGTACACAGGTTTTGCTCGGGTGCTCCTCTGACCTGCTTACTTTAGCCGAGTTGCGTGACTTTACTTGACTTGACACAACTATATACGTACTCACTTACTTAAGATGCAAACGGCAAACAGTCGTGACTGGATTTCCTCAGTTCAGAATTCGTCGACACTTATTCATTATTATTGTCCCCCTTGACTTGCTTGGTTTTGGACTGGAATGGAAATCTTTTTTTACCCTTTCGTTCTGTGCACTCAACTGCATGCTGCTGCAAAGAAAAACAGTTTGTATGTCTTACATTGAACTAACAAAGTATATATGTAAAAGGGATCATCACTGCTTTATCTAATCAATCTGATCAGTTATATAACAATGACACTCGAGTAACTATCGTTTACTTTTAATGACATGATACCAAACACAACCACTGATACATACACCAACATTTTATGCAATATTATGATGTTTAAGGGATGTTTATTTGCTTTATCAGTGTTCTGTAGCTAGTTGGCAAGATTATTTAACTATACTTTAAAGACCTGAATGTTAATGCAATTAATACAAGTAAGTGTCATGATACATCTAGGGAAAGGTCGTTATTGAAGGTACATTAGTATATTAACGTATAACGAACAAGGATATACATACATCGTGGTACCAAAAAGATTATAGATTTATGGATAGCGTTTACTCACTGTACTAACAATAATGTGGTAGATGTACAGCAGAGCTTTTGATATTAGAACTATAAAAGGTGAATGATGAAGGGTGATGAGAAGATTACAGTATTAAAGCGATCAACAGCAACTGCTTTGCTGAAGTTATGTATTACTGTTAATATTTATGAAGGAATTGTTGTAGAATATTTTAACATGCAGGATGTCAGAGAAAATGGGGGAGTTGCAGTTGGATTAATTTTGTTTTTTAATGTAAACAAAAAGCACCATTCATAGGTATCGACTTGTGACAATTTGGAAATTGAACTTATATGCACAATTTCTGTTTCGGTTTTACGCAATTACTGCAATTTTATGTGGACCAAAATATTTAAAAATATATTATTCTGTATGAAAAGTTTTTTCAGAAAAAAATGTTTTCTCTGGCACTCTGCACCTTTATTGACTGCATAGTGCATTCCTTGTATGTTCCCACAGTGAGCGTTAAATTTAAGTGTTCAGTGGCATTCCGTGTATGATTCTGACTGTACAATAGGGAGCAAC
>JABASC010003451.1:0-14137 GCA_019776185.1 Plutomurus gul
ATTTCAAATAATAAAATTTATTTAATCCTACTATTTTTGGAATACAGGCTGGGGCACTTGTACATGGAAATGTTTGAGAGCATTTCTTACCTACATCCGAATCTTTTTTTGATGCGTTATTGTTTGTTCGATGTGATAGCCCTTGTTCTGAACTACAAGTCTGCATCGTCCTTTCAAAGCAGAAAACACTTTGGCATTTCTCAGGGGTGATTTTGTTCCACTCATCGTTGAGAACGTTCCAAAGCCCTTTAACAGTTTTCGTTTTTCTGTGAAACGCTCGTTGTTTCAGGAGTCCAAATCCGAAAAAGTCCAAGGGGGCAATGCTAGGTGATTTTGCAGGTACTACTGCATGTCGAATGAGCTCCGGACCAAAATTTTCTTTTACAGTTTCGGCGTACTGGCGGGTTTTCTTGGCGGTGTTTGGGGAAGCTGAAGGGCAGTTTTCTGTTTTCTGCACATGCGTCAGCTCTCGATACAATATTGTGCAGCGAAGTGAGTGAATTGTGTGCATGTGTAAGTGTAATCTCTACTCAACATGAACGGTTTAGCTTAACTTCAAAGCAAACTTCATGTGATGGCGGGGAAACGATTCGGTTAACTTACGATTTTATTGTTCTACACGATTCATTCTACCCGATTCATTTGGTCTTTTTAAATTCTACCAGATTCATTCTTTCGATTCTATCCGAATCATTCTATTTCGTTCTACCCAATTCTTTTTCTACCCGATTCATTCTACCCTTTTCCAATTCTACTTCATTCATTGTACCCAATGACCTAGAATCAACCCTCTTTTATCATGAAACCTAAGAGATTCTGAATCTAGATACTAATTTTCTATGATTCTAGGGCATATACAAAATCTCTGAGATTTCGTGATAAAAGATGGTTGCTTGAACATTTTATGCCCTAGTTCAATAAGTGAAAACTGCATTCAATTTTTGTACATGGAGGCGACACACATTCATAGATTGAGTTTGGGAATTCGAAAAACTTTTTAGTAATCAAAGTCAATGGCGTCCCTGGCCTTTGGATTCAGACTTCTTTGTTGTGAAAGAACGAAAGATATGATAAATTTCGGCAAGTTAGAGGAAAATAGCGATGAAAATGGAATATTGGTTGCTGAAAGCTTTCCATGACGGGTTTGGAACAAATGAAGCACACAAATTATAATCCTTCTCATTGAAAAAAGTCTCGTATTTAGGACCGTTAGCAATGTGTTCAGAAATAGCTGAAACTTTGTTTAGGAAATTATGCCAAACAAACAGGGGAATGTAAGCTATCTGCAAACCATTTACAATAATATCTTGCTGCTGGATTCCTCCACAAGCTTTTCATGAAATTCATTCGCGTTCAAAATACAGCCTACATGGGACTGCAGATGAAAAGCTTTGTATTTAAGTGTGAATGAATAGAAATTTTCCAACAGGGACTAAAACTACAGAAAAAGGAGTAAGTTGGATGGCAGAGAGTGACTAGTAAAACTACTCCTTGAATGTAGTAAGTAATAGACTCCGCTGCTCCACTGTTCACTTCATTTATTGACTATATGCATTATGTGTTCTGCACATCGGAACTTGCAAAGATGTTCGTTACATGTACGGCATTATTTCTATTTCCACGTTCTTTTTATGTGGGAGAGAAGAAGAGGGTCGACGAGAAGAGGAAGGAAGTAGGGAGTCACTCACACATATATATAAGTATAAGGAGTCAAGCAAAGATCATGTAAGGAAAGACACTGCGGAGATGCCGAGTAAATGACACAGTGTGCCTGCAACTTTCTCGACGACTGTGTCTTCCGTACATCTTCCTCTTGTTGGACTCAACCGCGTGTTTCTCTCTCAATATTCCTTTTTACAATCTGCTCGAACTTGTGCTATCGACATTTCGCCGGCTTGTTGCTCCGACTTCTATATACTTCCGTTCTCCGTGCGTGTATTCTACGTTCTGGGCGAATTCATGAGATCCGCATCTATTATTAAGTAGACCTGCACATCGAAACCAAGAATTAGTGCACCAGAGTTTTCTCCCTAAAAAACGAATATTTGATGTATTGTTGCAACGGTGTTCATGTAATGAACCCGTTTTGTATGGATCATACTCTGAGATTTCCGTCAATGTGGACACACAATTGACAACGGGTTGGAATTTGAGAATAATCTTTCACGAGGACACTGTGTAATGCATATTGTTCGTCTAATAAGGTTTGCTGTGATTTTAGTCAAGATTTGGAATTAATGAGTTCAAGGGATTTTTACGGTGAACATAGTGCTAATCAATTTACCCATTATTCCTTATCTAAAACTTATTGAAGTGACTTCGTGGTCAAATATTGCCCACCACAAATTGCTAAGTCGTGCTGATAATTTCAACGATATTGGACCTTTTCAGTCACTGAACACGTGGTTGCTCTTTCTTTGTGTCCACAATGATCTGGGTTGCATATCGCATCACTGCATCACATAAACTTCTTTCTGACGAAGGACCGTGTCGGAATTTTATTTTGCATCACTACTTCAAACTTCACTAAATGAAGAGGTAAACCATTACCGGAAAAATTCTATAAAAATTCTGTAAACAGTTTTTATTGTGTTTTACAAGATGTGTCTAGAAATAGGCAACCCCTATTCAAGATTATATTTTTTGGTCTCGCGATAGTGATTAGGCTACGTGCCATCAGCAGTTTAACCCTTGTTACTAATTTGTTTTTTTATTTTTGCCTCTTGGTACAATGAACCTCTATTTTTGGAACACTCAAATGAAAAACGATTGTATTTTTTGTTACCCTATAACAATATCTAGATATATCGAAATGCTAATATGGGGGAATATGAAGGGGTAAATAGAATTAATTATCACAGTCAATAGAATTATTATTGCTGTAACCACTAATATTATTATAGTAAATATGTACACAGACAATTAAAAGAATAATGTAGTAAATATAATTATTTTTGGGATCACATAAGTAAATATGATTACCTATATGGTAAATGGTGTATAGACTTGAGTACCTATCTCTTCAATGTTTCGCTTCATTAATAGTAACACTATAGATACCATATAAATAACAACATTGACTGTTTACATACCCATTTACTTTTTCATGATTGTCTATTAACTGTAATCATATTTACTTATTGACCTCAAAAATAAATGTATTTACTGCTACATTATTCTTTTCATTGTCTGTTTGCATACAATAATATTAGTATTTACAGTATCAATACTTCTATTACCTGTATTAATATTTCCTTTGACTACCCCTTCAATAATTGGTCGCCCTATAGTTTTGTCCTCTGCATGAGAGAACCACAGGGTGACAAAATGTTCGATTGTTCCAATTACCAAACGTTGTTGCAATAACCATGAATTATGTAGACTGCTTTGCATTTTTAATTCAATGCCGCATCCTCTTATTGGCATTAATTTCACTGTTGTTCAATGGGAAGTAAAGAGTGCCAATTGAATGGAGAATTAAGTGCAGGTAGTATTTTGGCACACCCTGTATGTCAAATACCATTTAGGTACATTGAATTTAATTGTGTTAAATGTGCACTAATCTAAAATGTGATGCTCAAATGACTTACGAAACCCTTAATAAAAAATCATCAATAATAATGAATAATTCTGCTAATCTATATAATGGCTTCAGCGAAATTGCACCATAAAACATGCAGATGTCAGCTACTTAATTGTGTCGTGATGTTCTGATCTGATATTATGAGTTGAGCTCAATAAGATGGGAGTAGCGAGAAAGAGACTGATAAGATGCAACTAATAATTGGAAAGCAAGTTCATGAGAGAAGCACTGCAAAAGAAGTACACTTCGTATAATTACCCATAACTCAATTCCGGCAAAGAAAACCTAGGAGCTAATGGCCTGTCAATAAAATCAGGTACAATATAATAAGATAGGATATAAAGTTGGTCATTGTCGCATCTCTTAGTGCAAACAATAAAGTTGGGTGTTTAAGGCTAGAGAGTTGGCGGGGAGCGATTTTTTTCCACCCAGCCGCCCATGCCCATAAAATCTTTGAAAAATTGTGTCCAGCCAAGCCCCTTGACCTACAATATAATGTGCCATAAGCGCCCAATGCGCGTCCAGGGAAGACCTGTGCTATTATAGTTGAATTATTTAATGAAGATGTAGCAAGTTGGACAAAATAATAAATTTTAATATGTGAATTCTATTGAATTTGTATGATGCTTTTATGTAGGCAGCATCAAAGTAATATGAACTGCAACTCGCGGCTCTACCAGCACAACAAATGCAAGCTCGCGTGTGCTGGGAAAGTTTGAATAATATATTTTTGCTTCTGTGTGATTTTGTCTGTGTGGTGAATGTTCCTACATGGGCGCCCAAGGGCACAACATCTTCGCCCACTCGGCCCATGCCCTTTAGCAACCCCCATTAGCCTGACCATGCCCATCCAATGGAATAAAAAATGCCAATCTGTAGCACGCACAACCTCTACTTGACGCACTTATGAGTAAGACAGGCGCATATCAATAAAAGGTATTTGGTGGGGGCCTGGGGGCACACTATCCTTCCTATGTTAATTTTTTAGGCTGGAGACCCCACTGGTGTAAGAAGTGAGATAAATGTGCATATCGTGTTATGTATCATTTGACCAAAATTCCAATTTAAAAATCTTTATCATAAATGTACTTTTTACACTAGTACTTGCAAACAGTCAAGGCTTTTGATACCGAATCGGAAGATTTTATAAAGTATGCTAGGGAATAGAATTTGAGAAATGCTGCAAAAAGAATTACAAAGTATATAGCTATCAATAAGTGCGATCTAATTCCTACATCATTAGTGTATGCTCTTTGATTGGTAAATGGACTACCTGAATGAAGTGTACGATTATAAAAGAGGGGAGCTCATTAATAAATGTGTAGAGTGTGAACTATAAGCACCAGAAGGGAAGACGATGCATACGAAGCCTTAACGATGAAGGTGCAGCAGCAGCAGCTTGTTTGTATTTCGTCCGCCTCACCTTTCCAGGCGAGTGCACATACTTATTTAGCCATCGAAGGTGTACTCTTACACGTAGAATTCTAATTCATCTGGAAAGACAATGAGGTAATCTCCTCAAGGAAGAGCAATTAAGATTCTGTGTATGATACCGAAGGTAAAAATTATCAGCCATATATTATCCTAGTTTCGCTTGTCGATTGAGTTGGAGTTTTAGACGTTTTTTAGAAATGCAGTCAAGTATCGTCTCAACATTATTATTAAAATGATCCGAGAGCTTGTGGTAGAATAAGATAAAGGGAAATGAACGGTAAAATAATTTAGTTCCTTAATTTATTGGCAATGTGAATCAGGCGTCATACAGGCAGGTCTCTCTACTGAATTACTTTTTTATCAAAACAGCAGCACCTTATCAAGTATGCTTTGCATAATGGACAGGACAGCTTTTCGAATGTATAGAGAGCAAGCGGACGAAGTGAACCGCATAGAGGGATTCCTATAGAAATCTATAGGATACAAATTCGTGTCAGCGTCACAATGCATCTTGTATTTTATGAGTCACTGACTGAGAGTAGTCCCTGAGAGAGGCTCAGCAACTGTATGTCTACTCTTATTTTATGTCAAATATTTTACTGCTGACCCGACCGGCTTTAACAACCTAAACAGATTCTACATACACACAGGTATATATGTAAATAAAATACTATACGTAAGTGTATAAAGCCTAGGCACCACACATATTCATGACATGATGAGGAGAACCGTGTTTACGTAATTGTTAACCCAAATGTGATTTATTTCTACCCGTGTGTGTGTGTGTGTGTGTGTGTCGTCCATTCATTTCTGCTGACTGAATAGTCCAAGCATTTATACCTACCTAAGGGTTAAATGTCTACTGGTTCACTCGATTCTACTCGATCCTCAACTCACCCACCTGGCTGCACTTCTTTAGCCGCTCACACAATGGATAAGAGCTGCTGCCTATGGGTACACATGGTTTTGTCTTGTACATATAATCCGTACTATGTAATGAACACTGCTCCTGTCCACATGTACACATAAGCAATCTATTCCATCTGTCTATGTACACATTTCCACGATACGAGAGAGGCAGCAGAGAAAATGGACAAAACGACGCAGAGTAGTGCCTGCCTGCTCTACTGTACTTACTGTACTGTTCTGCTATGCATGTGGCTACCGTGTAAGACTGTAAAGCTACCTTATTAGACATTACCTGCATTGCCCACCTATGGACATAATGCAGGTAATGCATTTGAAAGATAAACAGTGAACGATCTTCAATATATATATATGTGCTGTATCTAGAACCTGTGTCGCTCAATATGAGAGGCACTTAGGATACAACCACCTACTTTCTGTCAGTAGTGTTCTAACTGTCCTCCGGACTCCTGTGTTTCCAACTCCTCCTGTCCGTGCCAATCACGATACTACAAGCATAAAACAACATATATTCTCCCACTCATAGTTCCTACTCACTAATTATTGTTATCGCTTCTACTGTACTTCCTCAGTTCGGTTGGCTTTGTGCTCCTGTGAAAAGTTGTTGTCTCATCTGTAGCTGTGGCTTAACAAGTTGTAATCATCGGCCTGGTCTACGTCAGTCAATAGGTTCCTTACAATGCAATAGGTCAATGGGCCAACACAGTGGCTACTGCTCATGGATTTTCGGTCCATATTGTACTCCTGTGTGCGCACAGAATACAATGCCATTGTCCAAACAATGTATTATAAATAGAACAAAATATTAGAAAAGATGAAGGAGTGTGGAAGTATTTTGAAATTCAATTCTATTTGTTAAATATTTTTAAAACACTTTTGACATTGAATGAAGACCACAATCTGTTATTTTTGGAAAAACCAATCTGTAGGAATCTGAAAAACCAATTCGTTGGAGTACCATCAAAAAAGCCTGTAAATATCTGTGTTACACTGTACAATAGTAATTTTACAATTGCAGAGAATAACGCTGATTGAAAGAAGAAGAATGCGCGTTAGGCAGGGAATTTTTTGCGATGGGGAAGCTGCTGCTGGTTGGTTTTGTGCACGTGACACATTGGAGTTTCCCGGAGTGTAATTGTAGTAGCGTACGGTAAATATAGAAACGAGAGTTTGTCTGCTGTGCATATGTGTGTGTGTGCACTGTGTGATGCAGCAAGAAGATATTGATAAGAAGAAGGAGCTGTCAACGAGAAAGAAGAAGACTGAAGGGAATACTGTATGCAGGCTCCAGATCACGGCAGTGGATATTGGGATGTGTCTGTGTGATTGTGTGAGGGTACTCGTACGTCCTTCTGAACGTGAATTGAGTGCCGAGTGCAATGGAAGGAACGGTGCGGAGTTTTAAGCCGACGGATAATTATATGGCATTGACGGAGCATATACTCGTATCAACCCAATGATTACATTTGAGCATGCATAAATATAAGAACGCATTTTATAATTTCCTGTCGGAACAGTTGTACTATAGAACCAATTACTATGTGTTCGTTACTCGTATAAGGACATGCTGCTATTCAGTTGTTCTTGCTGTTGTTGTTGTAGTAATAGTGATCACAGGTCTGAACTAAGCTACACCTCTTCTAATTGCCGATGAAAACAGATATGCAGTGAGCAGTTGTAGTGGTTTTGTTGTAGACGTAGTAGAAGCTGGGGAATATTGAGTTAAATTAACAATGTGCACATTCAATGAAACCTTCTAATAGTTAATGCGGTACCGTAGTGGCCGCTCAAAATGATCATTCTGATTGACTTTTACAAGTAGTACGCACTACATATGTCCATACTGCCAGTGTGTGTGCATATAGAGAATTCAACCTTAAGGGTGACGATTCATTCACCGTATTTACTTTACTCGTGGAAATATCAATTCGCATATGCCTTCGTAAGTTATGAAAAAAGTAGAATTGCAAAAAATAATGATATTGCCCAACAGTAGGAAAATAGAATGATTTCTAATAGTTGATACCAGCTAGTAGACAATAATATTTTTAATACATATAGGAAATGATGATGCCATGTGCCACTGCATGTCAGTCAGTTATAATTTGCATACCAGTATTAGGAATTTGAGGTTGATGTGAAAAAATATCCTTTGTTGAATGCAGATGGACGTTTATATTGTTTGAACACGCTTCACTGTAACTGAAATGCCAACTTCTTTAAACCAATAATTTGGCCGGTAGACGGACGATTGTTCCTGCAGCAGTAAGACCATAAAATGATGACGACTGAGGACGGCAATTGCAAATCACCACGCAAATATTCTGCACAGGAAACCATTCAAGTAAGCCCCATTAAAGTTCCTTTCCAAGCAATCATTAGCACTTAGCATTTTAGTGACCCTGAGTTTTCCGAAAGAATTTACAGTACACCTGCCTATACTCGTATGTGGATCTACTCATATAATAATCATTTGTGTTCTCTGAAATAAAGGTAGGTTAAAACGTAGTGTGTATTTAAAGTAGGACCCTACAACAATGCATTCAGCTTAAACCTTTCGGTAGTTAAGAGGAAAAAAGGTGATAAAAACTTGTAAAAATGTTATTAGTGAAGCTTTTATTTGTTTGTAATATAATTATGCGGATAATGAGTGTGGATGTGAGCTCATCGAGGAATTCCCTTTTCATCTGGAGTCAATGTTAACTCACAGTGTTACATGCTACATTGATTACAGATAAGGATCAAGTGGTGTACGTAGCAGGCCCTAACTAAAAAGCAAACACATGACTAGTGTAAGAAAGGTACAGGTTGGCCCCAAAACGATCCGGGCCACGCATAAGTGAAAATGTAAGGCGGATTAAGACGGCGGTACGGTTTCCAGATGGACAGGACTCGAGTGATGAAATTATTCTTAATAAGGATTTTGGGTGTGTATGTTGTACATTGAAGTCGAAGAAGGATTTAAGATTTGTTAGAGTAAAAGAAGAAGAAAGTGTACGATGGGATGCAGTTGTTTTCTTGGAGATTGTGGAGCAGTGTGAGAGCAGAAAAAGAGAGAGAAGTGAGCCTGGTAAGTAGCAGGGAAGGGAGAAGGAATGGAAAGCGAGCAAGATAGCAAATTGGGATCACAAGGATGGGATGAGCACAGCGAAATGTCTTTGAGGGAATGAGAGTATCCAGGAAAAATTTCCCAGGAGAAATATAAAGTTAGAAGTGAGAGTTGTGCGTCCGTTGCCGTAGCGGTTTGGATTTCGTGGCAGCGGTCGCTCACTGCACTCCTTCCTCTCTTTCTCCTTCTCTCCTGCATTTCCACCGGCGCCTTTTAGTGCAAACCGGAGATGTGCTCTCCATGCCCAACTCTGTGCGTATTTCCTAGTTGCTCCATGTATATACATACTACGTTTAGTATATGGTGTAGTAGTAGTCGCCCTTTATGACCATCTCATATGAGAAGCGGAGAAAATCATGGACTCAAAGTGCAAGTTGCAGCAGACAAGGCGAAAAATATGTTTGCGACTTTGTTTTCTCGGCTGCATGCATTTTTCTACTTTTAACGCACTTTTTCAGGAGTAAGAAAAAGAAAGACGGTGGTAGTACAGTGAAAATTTTTGTGAAAATTTTTCGGGAAGCAGACCTCAAAAGGCTGAGGTAAACTTGTAGACTTCTAGTATTTGCTGTGTGTGTGTGGACGTCGGAGTTCTTGATTGTGATTGCGATAGCAGAAATTGTCCGCATCCCCTTGTAAGGCTGGAGCTGGTAGACACTCGGTAGGAATAATAATATCGGGCGGAAGGGGGATGAGTTCCTTGGCTACACCGGAATTTCTCATGGGCTTGTTTTGTGGCATTCATTTCGTATTCTTACTATCAACCAGCTGCAGTGAAGCATTATCGTTTATTCCCTACTATTCTAATACGTACTATCTGCTAGTGCTTATATAGGAGAACACAAGACAAAAAGCCGATTCGCTAGATATGGACAGCAAATTCGTGTGTGTGTGTGTTTGTGTGAGCGTCTCTGATGTGTGGGGAGCTATGTGCACCCAGAAGAAGAAGAAGAAGAAGAAGAAGAAGAAGAAGAAGAAAAGTGCAAAACAACCAGAAAGATTCTTATCCTGCGTAAGATTTGATTTTGAGACGAAACACAGAGACAGTGTGCACTGAATAAGAGAGGGAATCGTGGAAGGAAACGTTTCAATGTCGGTGGAAATGTCAACTAGATTCCACGAGAAAAAACTTGATAAATGGGATCTTCTTGTTCCGTGTAGGCCGTCAACTTTAACGGAGGAATAGGCGAAAAGGACCGAATGTTGTGATGCTGGCTTGTAGATTTATCCTTTGAGCTAAGGGAGATGTATGAGACTTTGCCACGAACTACTATTAGAAATTCTCTGGCGAATAAGTGAGAATGCACCACACAACCCTTGATCTTCGTAGCTTTGTGTACTGATCAACAAAAGACTGTTGTCTCTGTCACTCTGTCTTCTCCGTCCATTTCACAACAGATATTTATTAAGAGCTCATTCACATTTGTCTGTCTCTACAAAAGCGAAAACATTATTTACTAGCAGCTTTACAGAAAATTGCTAATATACATGTAAGAATAGTAATCGCAAGATATTGAGCCGGAATGTAAGCATTCACTTTCAACGATGAACAAGTGTCAATTTTTCCTTTATGAAGAAATGTCGCATTTACAGAGACGAAATATATTTCCAAGTCTACTTTTCATGTTTCGCTCGTATTCGATAGTAAAAAAGGAACATTGAGAAAAGGGAGGCAAAGGTGTTACAAAATATGTACATATGTTATGTGAGAACTTTTGAATGGCTCCTTCGGATTATAGAAGAATAGTTTTACGATCTTGAGCGCAGTCAGAGTCTGGAAGGGGAACCTAACTATGCATTCATGCAAGCGTAACACATCTACCTTCACTGCCTACATAACTATACATACATATAAGTATATATAATTTGAAATATCTATAGTAATACACGTATAAGGTGCAGTGTGCACTTTTTGATGTTGACTGCACACAGAGGAACATTATTGTCGATATAATCTGTAATATCACTTGGTTTTTTGTGATATGAGTGTAATCGTTTAATGTTACAGAGTAGAAGTAGCCTTTGTGTGTGTGTGTGTGTGGAAGCACATTACATTCCTATGTAATGTGTGCCGTAAGTAGTGCCACATTTCACCGTCCTTTCATAGAGTATATACACTATACACTCTTAATGGTGTTTTTGTGGTGGTCGGTAAGTTTTCCTGGAAAAATAAGGCGGAACTCTGTTGAACAATGGTAAAGTGCGTTGTTGGGTGCATTGCAATGAAATGTCGACCGACTTTAGTTCCATCTCCTTGAGAGAGTGGGATATTGAAAAGAGGCAAGAAGTCAAAGCCAAGGCAGCCAGCGTGGCGCCTACAAAAACTTTTCCACTTGAACTTGAACTGACTGACTCAACTATTCAGATCTTGTAGCTTACGGCCAACAATGTTGTATAGTATAGTATAATGGTGCTGGACGCTTTCTCGTGAGTACACAATCCACTGTCTAGTGGGCTCAATGTGAAAACTTTACACTTTCCCAAAGTATTCCACTGTCGTCTTGAGCAGGAAACTTTTTTTCTGCCCTTATGCCCACTTTTAATGCAACTGCACCCGCTTCTTCACTAGGCTATTTGAATTTAGAAAATATGTTGCACATTGTGCACACGCCGTACTACTTGATCTTTCTCATACCTTTAGTATTAGTGCTGCCAAAAGATCCAGATATTTTCTTTATACCCTCATCATACATTCTAAGAAAAGTTGGCGCTTCTACCATCACCCACGCCTGTCTATATGTAACACATTCTCTTTTTATATATCTTTCAGTGCTCGACATTTAATTTCCTTGCAGCAAACATTACATGTATAAACATGAGTATAGTAAGATATAGCACCATGAATATGAATATTGGACAATTAAGCCAAAGTCTGACATTTATTGCCCTGTGTGCTTTCTCGTAAAGTTTTGTTCCCATTAGTGTTATTAGTATAAAGGCCGCATGGTAGTGCTCCGCATGATTTTATAGCACACTAAATAATCTATAGTTTAGTGTCTTTATTATAAATTGGCAGTGTTGAGCAAGCCATTCGCATAATGCACTGTATTAATGTTAAGCTTATTCCCTGAGTATTAATATTTATTATAAGCTGTGAAATACCCATAATATTCTTATTTATTACACGATACAGTTTCTAGTGGACTTGGACGAATAATAGTTCGTAAATTTTATGGGCACTGTTAGATTAGTTCGGTGCCCATGGACGTGGGTGTCCTAGATGAACATTCGAAAAATGTGCTTGCTGAAAGAGAGAGCTACCCGGTGAAATTTTTATTTCATTTCATGACAATTTCATTTTATGTAGTCCTAAACCTATTTTACAATAAAGTCTCTCGAGTCATATTTCTGCTCTTATTGTTAGTGAATATCTAATTCACATGAAAAAGCTATAAGCTATGAAAGGAATGATATTATTTATGAAGTGGAAAATAGAGCTCGTTCTTCAACTGAATAAGAATGAATGAGAATTGTAGGAAATGTCTTACGAGAGTCACTATTTCAATAGATGTGCATCACTTCTACCATCAACAATCTCTACTCGATCAATGAGTTGCTGGAGATATAAAAAAATCGAATAAAGCAAACGGATATATACTTATATTTATTTTCTATACGTCAGTTGTATGACGATGATCCACGGTGGAAGAACTAACTCTTGCATGAGTCACTAAACAAACATAACTTATACTATATAAAGTATTGCATAAGAGACGACCGAAAGAACGTCTACAGTCTATACACAGCTGAACGAGTGGGGAAATGAAACGAAGGTTATCGTCATCAGATGCATTCACCATCATTTGCAATTTCCGTGCGCAGCAACACATTATTAGTGTCTCTGCTGTTGGATGTTGACATAAAAGGGAAGACAAAGATACAGAAAAGTTATAACACTTGGGCTGAAGGACATGATAAATTTACATCTGAAAAGTAAAACACATCAATTTAATTTACATTTGACTTGTAGTACAATGGCTTGCAGAAATGTGAATCTTTTTCCTTAACTATTTCAACAAAGTTGTTTCGCGTAAAATCAATTAATTCATGAATTCAACTAATCTAAAGAGTTCCTATAAATATAAATAGCACTGATTGCTTCACTATGTATCTACTACTATTACTTTACATTGCTTTCGGTATCTCTGCTTTGCCACAAACACACACTGCGTACCATATTTGAACAATGATCATTTGCAATAAGGTCTTGTCCATGAACATTACAATGACAATTCCATAATACATTGCAATGGTTGAATAGATAGATTTGTGTTTGTTCAATTTGATTCCGTATATGTATAAATGTGTAAGTGTGGGGTAAAGATGAATGGGCAACTGTCAAAGTACTCTTACCCTACTTACTTACATTAGTTCTTCACTTTCACTTTCATTCCGTTTTCGATGCATGCAGACTTCCCCTTAATTCTTACTTGGGAGCATCCCTGAACAATTCTTCACATCTCATCATTTATACTGGATATTATATTTTCACCCTTACTGTCGAAGAATGAAATGGGGATGAGATTAGATGAGTGTCGCATCTTGTCTCATATGGTTTACTTCCAGATTCATCATCCTGAGCCAAACCATTGCTGTAACACGGCCTCTATATACGTAATACACAGTCTCCCACCACGGCACACATTTAGTACACAACCACCACCATCATGTGCTATGTGCACCACACACACCATCCAATCCTCAGTTCCGTGCATTGCACTTTCCTTCTTGTCTGCAACAGACCCATTACAATGCTGACGAAATTACTCTTCGTCCACGTATGTACATGTATACAACTTGTTTGCTGTGTGTAGTTCAGTTCCGCCCCGACTAATGCCTATAAGCCATCATCCATTGTCGGAAGGAGTTTGGCATAAAGTGTAAGGGTATTTCCTTCGATCCAGCATACCCTGTCCTGCATTATTTATATCGGGTGTGAGTAATGTAGAGTAATGTGATCTGCAGATCACTATAAAACCGTAGTCGTAGAAAATCATTTCAAAGTCACAGGCACAATACGACTACAAGTCTAAACACGATATTACACTACTACACGTGCATATGGATGCATTCTTAATGTAATACTG